>JAQQSO010005196.1:0-12212 GCA_028658305.1 Pachyuromys duprasi
CACACACACACACACAGTTCCACTCACATGCACATGTACAGACATCTTCATGTACACATACTCATGTGCATGTATACACTAAAGAAATACACAATTATAAATGAACCTTGCTTTTGAGCTGAGGACTAGTTTCTGGCTTTGTAACACTATCCTGAATTTTGATATTAGGAACTTTAACAATCTTTAAACATTTCCCTTTTTCCTTCTTTGATATCACGATACATAACAGCATTGCAAACAAAGTTGCTAACCTATTACAAGAGCTGAGTGTAAATTACATTTATGACACAGGGTAACTAATATGTAAGTTCACAGGTTGTTAAACTAAAAGGTTATTGTTTGCTACTGGTTTTAGGCAGCTTTATTATTGCTAAGGTTTTTAAAGGGTTTTCTGCATATATTTTGGACTCACAGGAGTATGAGAATTACAGAAAGTTACAAATCAGCAAGTGATGGCTGTAACATACAGGGTATAACGATCTTGTATGAGAAATAGGAAGAAAGTATACAGGGAACAAAATCTTTGTTAACCTGCAGTTGTAGCAGGCATCTGTTTCCCAGAAGAACTGGAGGATGAAAGGGAGAGGAAGACTGGTCACAAAAGGGAGAAAGGAAAGGGGGACGGAGGTGGAATTCGAGCCCTTCCGAAGGCAGGAGGTGGAATTCGGGCTCTTCCGATGGCAGGCCGGACCCAGAGACTGTAACGGTTGTGACAGATCTGTTCAGTCTGTGCAATGGAGCCCTGGGCCAGAGTGTTATGAGGGACTAGAATCACTGCTCCAGGAGCTGTATGGCAGCATCGTTAACCAACCAACCAACCAAACAAACAAAAACACACATCTGCCTCTCAGACTGTGAGGACCGAATGCAGATTCCTAAAAGTGCATTCCAGATGAGGGTACCAACACACTGTGGGTCCACAGTGATGTGCCACCCACCGGTAGGAGATGGAGCTCTGGTCTGTCTGTCAGAGGCCTGGAAAACACTACCTGGGCCACGCTCAAGGATGAAGGCTCTCTGGCCCACAGAGTGAGCCCCCACCCAGCTTCTCTCTGGAGCCACCCTGGTTCCTGAGCCAGAACACCCAGCATACAGTTTTGTGCTGATCTTGAATGAAGACTCAAACTTGGCCACAAACAGGTTGATCTGTCATAAGGAAGGACTTGCTGTCTTGTAGAAGCAAAAGCCTAGCCAATTAGAAGCCCCTCAGATTAGTAAACCTGACCTTAAGGACAGGCATCGACAAATACCAGACACATACTCTTCTCTCCCACCCTTTTCCTGGAGGGAGAAATGTAAAGGAGGAAAGAATGGAGACCCTTTTCCTCCTCTAAGAGACACAACAGGGAAGCAAAATGAAGCTTGAAAGATAAAGTTTAGGTACTTAATTCACCACCACCACCACCCCCAAAAAAGTCATAGCCAAAGGATGGCCACTGGAGTTGAAGCAAATGTGTGCTTTTATAGAGTGGGGGTGGGAGTTCATTTTTATGGGTTAAAGCCTTCAGGGGAAAAAAGGAGAAGAAAAGAAGAAGCCAGAAACAGCAGTTAGAGAAAAGCTAAAGAAAGTGGGAACCTACTTTGACTGTACACTGTAGTCACTTTTAACCGCCTTAGGTGAGCCACCCACGTGCCAGGCAAAGTGGCCTGGACAAGGCCAGTGCAACCAATTATGAAATAATGTAACAAGACACAGAGGAAAGTTATCCGGACACTGAGATGGCTTGATGGGTACTAGTCCTTGCAGCCAAGCCTGATAATTCAAGTGCAACCTCCTAAATCTCCAAGTTGTCCTCTGGCATCCAGATATGCAGAATTGTAACATGCATGCACGCTCACACATGATGAGCAGGGTTGGACAAAGACAGAGACAGAAAAGAAAAAAAAATATTGAAGTGCAGTACCAGAAGGCAGTAGGTAAGTCACTGGAGGAAATGGGATGTCTGAGAGGGTCGGAAGTCCTTTGCAGTAGTTAAATAGGCTGTTACTTGGTCTTATTTTGTGGGCCATTTGGTCAGGGTCAATATTTGAATAGCTGGCTTGGCATCTTACTTTCTTCTTGAGTAGTAAAGTTTATAGCCTAATTTGTTTTTCTTGAGACTGGCCATTTGTACAAGAGCCATAGCTCGCTCAGAGTCAGGCTGCATGATGCATCCTAAATCACCATGGTGTGAGCTCCACATAGTCAGGCCTAGATAGTAAAGTATGGGAATTTTGTTTATAATTCTCATTCTTTTATCTCTAGGCAAGTTACATGGCCAAGGGAGGGAACACAGCACAAAGCAGCCGGTGAGGCTCTGGTGAAGGGGAAAGCAAGCAGCAACGCAGCAAGAGATGATGCTGGAGAAAAAGCAGGCAGAGCTCCAGGAGCAGCATGGTGCTGACTGACCAGGACTGGATGACTGCAGAGGTGGCAGGAAGTGAAGGGGCGTGGCTTAGAGAGCAGCTGAGAACACTAACAGAAATCAGGCCTTGAGAGTTTCTCTCTTAAGCTCAGATTGGAAATGTTACATCAAGGTTCAGTGTGTGACCTAAGGAGGAGGCATCTGGACTGGAATGGATGAGGTTTATTTTGGAGATGAACAGGTCAAGTACAGATAGGCATTGGGTAGGTCACAGTCTTGGGTGTTGAAATCAGCCAAGGAACCAGAGACCCCTGAGGTCATGATGAAAACCATAACTCTGTGCCAGAGGCTTTGATGTATATGTGAGTGACCTAGAGGTCACAGATAATTGAGAGCTGCCCTTGGTTGCCATGGTTCTATAAGAACGTGTCTAATTTCATCTGTGGGGAATTGTGTCTTCTAAAGGTGAGTGTTAATGCAGATGGCCATTGCAATTGAATGTGATGACAGTATTTATTAGATATTCATTGCCCTGTAATTTTATGTTTTGAGTAATTGATAAATATACTTGGAGAAGAATTTCTTGAGGAGGGAATGAGTAGAGAAAAATAAGACAAGTCTGAAAAGGGCCCCTGAGGCCTCTGGAAGGGTTGTGCAGAGAGAGGTGCTTGTGACAGACACTGATGGGCTGTGGTACCAACAAAGACTGCATTGCTGTCTCCAGTGGTGGCACTTGAGAAAGACTGTCTGTCGCAAAGCCCAGTGGGTTGGAGAAGCCATGGAAGACGAAAGCAGCACAGCTAATAGTCAAGTACTACTGTTCAGTTGAGGGCCAATAAGACCTCAGCTAAGATCAATGGGAAAGGAAAGCACAGAGTTCATATTCCAGAGGAACACAGTCTTCAGGCTTCAGTCGGCAGCGGGAAAACTGGAAACACACAGCAGTGACTCAAAGCAAGGCACTGCCATAGCCAGCAAGCCCTGAAGAGGACAGGTTGTGTTTTCATGCTGGAGCACGTCAAGGAGAGTGTGGCTACAGGTGCCAGTGTTCAATCAGGGAAAGGACGACTAAGCAAGGCTGTGTGGTGGCAAATGCATACCTTCCTTCCTTTGCGCAACCCCATGCTTCTGCTTCTGCTGCTTCTTCTATTTCTTCTTCTTCCTCTTTTTCCTCCTCTTTCTCCTTCTTCTTTTTCCTCTTCCTCTTCTTCTTTGAAATCTCCCTATCACTTTCCCTGCCAGCTCATTACTTCCTTGCCTGTTAACTTCTGCAGATAATGTTTTCCTGAGTGGCTACTCTGCTTGTCCTTCCCCTACACTTCTGTCATTTCTTGCCTCATGCTCTTTATCTCTGTTTTCTTATCCTACTAGCTGTTTTATGGTTGCATATTTACTCAATTATTTCTTTCCATAAACTTCAGACTTTTATTGGACAGAAACTTGTTAAAAGTATCTAGACAGCAACTCGATTTTTGGAGCAATAATAGTTTGTTTAATAGAATAACTAGTTTTCTAATTAACATCTTTCATAATAATTTTAAAAGTTTTATATTATAAAGAATTCATTTAAAGACAATAAACCCAAAGTGTTATAGAAGGATTTACAAGTACACAAAACAATGTGGCATTTTTTCATATCTCAGAAGTTCCCATTTGTTTATAAAGTAAAACACATGGATGTTGGCCCTGTCATTTGCCCACAGCTTCCTAATATGATTTCTAGCAAAGCCTGCAAAAAACCTAGTCAGAAAAGCATTATTTATTCTTGAGTACTTACAAATGAGGGCACTGCTTTAGTTGATCATCTTTCCCACTCATCCTCTGAAGACCCCTGAGAGCTGAGTCATCAGTATAAACATAGTCCTGTGTATTTGTCACCAGAGAAACTCTCCACACAGCATGGTCTCTCTTTCTTTGTTAGGCAAGACAGTGACATAAGAGGCTCTGGATAAAAGGCATCTCAGAAACAACTTAGTGGTTGATGCTGAAACTGGCTAAAGTAGAATGTGGGAAGAAGGCTATGTGTAAGAACTTGGAAGTGACAATCAATTGACACTTCTTAAAAAATGAACCTGAGACAAATTGGTCAAACAGAAGAGGATCTGGGGTAGAGAAGAAGGTGCACTGAGAAGCTCAGGAGGAGACTCTGCTGATGGTAGTGAGATGTGGACAGGCCTGGAGCTTTGGGGTGACTGGTAATGGGTACAGAGTGCCTTCAGGGATCACTACAATATTTGGATGACAGAGATAGTCATGTAATGTGATAAACACACTAACTACCTCGCAATGGTGTTCTTGTTGATAATTTTTAAAAACTGAGAAAAAAAAGACTTAAATGAGACATACTGGAACACGGAAATCCAGAAAGGTACATCTGATAGGATAGTGTATTTAATGGTAATGAAGAAACCAGTACAGAGCCTAAAGAATGTTTTAATAAAGTAGTCACCCCTCTTTTGTCATCAGAGAAATGTGAGTCTGTAAGATTACTCCTTCTTCTAGGTTTTTAATTTTTTTATTTATTACAATTTATTCACTTTGTATCCTAGCTGCAGTCCCCTTCCTTGTCCTGCCTCCTCCCTCCCTCATGTCCTCCCCTGCCCCTCCCCCAGTCCACTGATAGGGGAGGTCCTCCTCCCCTTCCATCTGGCCCTAGCTTATCAGGTCTCATCAGGACTGGTTGTATTGTCTCCCTCTGTGGTCTGGTAAAGTAACCTTTCCCTCCACACACACACCCCCATCTTGGAGAGGTGCTCAAAGAGCCCACCCCTGCGTTCCTGTCAGAAACAGTTCCTGTTCCCCTTACTAGGGAACCCACTTGACACTGAGCTGCCATGGGCTACATCTGTGCAGGGATTCTAAGTTATCTCTATGCATGGTTCTTGGTTGGAGTATCAGTCTCAGAAAAGACCCCTGGGCCCAGATTTTTTTTATGTTCTGTTGGTCTCCTACTAGAGCTCCTGTCCCCTCCAGGTCTTTCTATCTCTCCCTTCTTCCATGAGATTCCCTGTACTCTGCCAAAAGTTTGGCTGAGTCTCAGCATCTGCTTCAAAACCCTGCTAGGTGGAATCTTTCAGAGGCCTTCTGTGGTAGGCTCCTGTCCTGTTCTCTGTTTTCTCCCTCTTCTGGTATCTATTCCATTTGCCTTTCTGAATGAGGATTGAGCATCTTACCAGGGTCCTCCTTCAACTTTTGATGGCAGATTGTGTATTGATTCTGGTAGTCTAGGGATGTGCTCAGGTCACATCAGTTAAAAGGACATCTCAGATGTACTTTTGACATTCCTCACATGTATGTCCATGCTGAGATGAAGCATAGCTCTGGCACTTTTGCTGCTGTGGTGAAATCAAACCCACATCATAAGGCTACTGTAGTTGAAGTGATTTTCATCCCATGCATCATCTCTAGTGTCTCCAGGTAGATCTGGAATCCCCACCACTGAATCCTGATAATAGATGTGTTTCATGTAGCTATTTAGCAATCCTTGCCCTGTGGCAGGTAGAATGTTGTGATAGAATATTGACCTAATGATTCCACACCAACCATATGAGCCACATTTACTGGATTTTAAAGCCAAGGAGTCTGCCAACAGAAAACAAATGCAATGCTATTTTTGGAAATTTTTTCTCTTTTTCTTTTGTCTTTTTTTTTTTTTTTGGTCTCATAATGTTTGAGTATTGTTTTCTTTCCCCTCCCCCCCTTTACTCCAAAGGTGTTTTGTTTCTATAATATGGTTTTTGTTTTCCAATTTTTTTGTGGGATTTCTGAATTTACCAATGTGTGTGTCTCTGCTTTTTCTTTGATTTTTCTTGTTAGTTTTGTCCTATTCAGATTGGTTTGTTTTTATATTATCTTACTTTATTATTATTTTTAGATTCCTATTTGTTTTTAATGAGAGATAGCAAGACAGGCGGACTTGGGTACTGGGTGGATCTGGGAACAGTGTGGGGCAGGATGTCATCAAAGTATGTTGTATGAGGGAAAACTTTATTTTCAATTTTAAAAAGCTGAGGCAGATAGTAAACTTTGATCTGAGCGCTATTGAGAATAAAGAAAATATGTTATAAGGTATTAAATATGTGTGAATAATTGATATATTTATCAATTGATATATTTATTAAATCCTTTATTTTTGTAACAAGTATGGAGCTAACTTCTTAAAAATTAATTAATTAATGAATTACAATTTATTCACTTTGCATCCCTGCTGTACCCTCTCTCTCATCTCCTCCCAGTTGCACCAACCCTCTCTCTCCTCCCCTTATGCCCTTTCCCTAGTTCCCTGATAGGGGATATCTCCTCCCATTCTACCTGACCCTAGCTTATCAGGTCTCATCAAGGCTGGCTGCATCATCTTCCTCTGTGGCCTGGCAAGGCTGCACCTACCCAGGGGGAGGTGATCAAAGATCCTGTCACTGAGCTCATGTCAGAGACGAAGCTAGCCTTCTTCACACAATGTCATCAACCCAACGTTTCACACACACATAAAATCCATCACCACCAGCCTCATTCCACTTGTTTGTTGAATGGAATGCTATATAATGAGATCAATTCATTCTTAAACCTTGGTTGACTTCTGCATCCTTTCCTTGTTTTATTCACTTGCTTTCTTATGCTCTTCATTTAGGTTTTCCAAATGAGCCTGCTGCAGTCATTGCTCTAGGAACGATTAAGGAATGGCTGTCTAAGAATCACCAGGAGGTAAGAGGACCAACACAGTGCACACTCCAGAGAGTGTGATTTGATCCTGTGTTAGAACAGTCGCAGAGAAACTGCATCAGTATCAACCAGACCTGGTACTTACGCCACTGCCATCTGGCTTTACCTTGTGTTGGGTTTCATGGAAATAAATATTTTCCTGCAATCATTTGTCTGAGGTAGACGTAATGAACAGTTTGGTGGAGAAGATGGCTAGGAGAGAAGACTCATTTCCCCATACTCTCCTTGGTATGTTCTTCAGGTAGTATGGGTTGAATGTGCAGGAGGTTGGAGTGCATTTGTTGACGGTTCTTCCTGTGCTGTTTTCCATAGACAGTTTCTTTGTCTTTGTTGTCAGCATATTGCACTGTAGTCAACTCTGTCTTTATTTATAACTAGGCCACTTCCAAATGTGAATTCTAGGTGTGGGACTGCTGTAGCCTCGCATGACTGGCAACTGGCCTGTATGGCCAATTATGTTTGTTTGTTGTAAGTGAAATGAAATGCTTTCACTGGAGTATGTATCTCATCTCAATTTGTGGTTTTTCAGTAAGGCCTACAGAATATTCTGGGACATGTAGAGTGATGGGAAAGAGAATGCTTCATTCCAGTTAAGCAGCAGCACAGCTATACCATGAAGCCTCACACTCCAGGAGTTTGTCCGTCCACGCATCAACCCAGTAGAGGGGTTTCCGACAATGCACAGCCTAGTGCATTGTTCCCTTCGCTGACTATTTTGATTTTCCTCTTTAGAGAGTAATTTCATTATTACAGTGAGTTTTGTTTCCATTTGTGATTGTAAATTTAGCTTTCTCTTTAGGTAGGGGACAGAGTATTTGGAAATGGCCGAGTATGGAAAACAGGCTGTGAAAGTTTCCTGTTGAGAACCAGTTTTGTTCTGCACATTTAAAGAAACAACAGTGTCATTTTCTAATTACAATTTCAACATTCCGTAACCAGATATAAATACTGTTAACCTCTAGTAGAATGAAAGACCGTTTGGCCAAATATGTGCATTTTGCTGTCTTCTCTTTCCTCTCCACAAATTTGAAACACATGTGTACTTTAACTTCAATTTAGACGACACTCACCTCCAAGAAGGAAGGGGAAAACAAGGGATGAATATATCTACCGTGTAAACATGCTCTTCACAGCAGTCTTCTGGGGTGTTTATGGCAGAAAATGCCACACTCACCCTTTTCTAGCAACAAAGAATTAGATAAGACTCTCCGGATTGGGAGGTCTCAGGGATTACTCTCTCACCTCATGTCTCCCAGCCGTTCCTCGCTCCAGTGCCACTAAAGCCAGGGAAGGAAGTGGGGTTCCTCTGAAGACACTTACTGTCCACATATATCTTCAACATAGAAAATATTCCTTAGGTTTCTCTAATTTGTGTGTGTGTGTGATTGAAAGCTGGTAACAGTGCAAGTATACTTGTGATTAACCTTCTTTTCTGCTTAAAAATAACTCAAGAATATACAGGGTGAAGGAAGTTCAAGTATGTTGTCTTGGTCCATGATACAAGTGCCTATAAATACTTCCCAGTGAGGAGCTGATGATGAAGAGGAAAAGATACTGCCCATATTATAGTTCCTTGGCAAATTAGAGTAGTACATTGATCCCAGTAAAGCTGTCTAGAGCGTAACCTGAAAAAAAAATTTCTCATTCCTAGTCTGTCTCTGAGCCAAACTTTTGATTTCATATCCTTTTCTTGTATACATCTTGGGCATTTTAGCAAATTTAGGCCATTTTGATAGAGTAAAATGTTAGTCGTGACAACATTAACTATCTCTTATGCTGGTTACCGTTCAAGAACTCCTTATTCTAGCATGTTCTAAAGAATGTCAGCAAGTTAATTTGGACTCATCAGATTTTATGGAATAAATAAATTGTAAGTGGTGATAGTTAAAGTTATGCAAACTTATTATTCAATAGTATGTTGACTTAGTGTTTGCTCTGCTTAACCAAACAAACTGGGTTAAAGATCTATGAAAGAATATAACTTCCAATTTGCTCGTCTTTTTGTTGTGGTGTTGTTTTGACATCTTGATTATTCAGTGAGTTATGCATTATTTCCTTCATTGATAAATATTTACTGAAATCCACTAAGCAATAGGCACATTTCTGCTGGGGACAAAGCACTAAAATACAAAGAACAATCCCTGCCATTTGATACTCATAATCTCTTGAGAGAGAACCAAATCAAGTTAATAAAGAATTAAGACAGTCCAAAGAGTTCTTTACGAAATCAAGTTTCATAATTACATAATGCATTATGAGGAGGTAGGGTTTTAGAAGTCGCTGAGACTCTTCTGAGGCTATAACCTTGGGGGGAGAAAAAGACTTTTTATAATGAGAAGGAATAAGCTAAGCTACACAGAGATCTTGAGGCAAAAATATTCCGCAAGGAGGGAACAAGAAGACAAAGGCAGAATGGCAACTAGTGTAGTGCTCACGAGCAGTGGGAGGGGCGTGATGGTTGTTGGTGGAAATGGCAAGGGACTAATTTGCAGACACTGGCAGGCGCTGAATAATAGGTGCTATGGTCAATAGGGGAATTGGTGACCATACTCCTAGTCTAGATCAGTGTTCCTGAAAGGTCTGGGCTAAGGGAGTAACATGACCTATTTCATCTTTAAGCAATAAGTGTTGCTATTCTTTAGAAAATATCCTTTAGAAATACTGAAGGATGAAGGGAATTCAACTGAGAAACTCAAACCAAGGTAGAAAATGGGGAGTTTTGCACGATTATGGAAGTATAAAAGGAAGTAGCAGGGATGAGGTTTAAGATAGACTTTGAAGTGGAACTTTTGAAGGTTGTTTTCAGTGAGTTGTCTAGCTTCTTCCACAGTTACAACCAACCCCAAGTCTCAGTGTTATAAAAGAGTAATGATTTGTTTGTTATTCACAATATTTGTATGTCTTGAGTCACCATAGGGTATTGGATTATTTAGGAACCCAGAATGGCAAAAATATCTCTTCATTGGAAATGCATGGACACAGGAATTCTGCATACAACTTTTTTTCATATTTTCTCAATAAAAGGCATCCAATAATTAAGTTCCAGGAAATAGGAAAATGAAGTTCTGACATAATAGGAAAGCTGAATATCAGCAAACAGAGTGATATCTATTATAAAGGTGAATCCAATATGGTGTCTGATGTGGAATTGGACATAGGTAAACAGTCAAGAATGAGAACTGAATATTTTGACAGTGCACCCAAGTAAACTTTTTGTGTATTTGCTGAGATGATGAGAAATATTACAAGGCATATTTACATGAAAGTATGTAGAAAATATTGTGGATATTGCAGGGAGGGAGGGCAGGACCAGGAGGAGAGGAAGGAGAAGGGTACAACCGGATGTTAATTAAAAGAATAAAAATAAATAAATAAAATAAAATCAGGAACAATGAAAGGTATTTACATATAATCTAACATGAGCTTATTTTAGAAATCCAAGCATTTCTTCAATATAAAAGCGGGTTATTCCTGCCTTCACCTTAACTTAAAACCAAGAGAGACCAGGTGAAACCAAGGTATGGGATGGGTTGAGAAGTGCTCGCACAGCTTAGGTAGAGAATTGCCACAGAAGTGAACTGCGCTGTATGAAAAGGAAGTCTGAGTGGTTCAAGACCAGGCCTCGGGCAGTTTGGAGAGGTGACTGGAATTCCAAGCTAGGCATATAGTAAGAAGCATGGCATTCTTTATTGCCCTCCTCACTCAGATATTTCCCTACTGTTATTTCACGATCATATTACCATTCTTATTGCTGTTCACCTAATTTGCTTGCTTACACATAGCTACATTGGGATCCATCTGTGCACTCATTGGTTGGTGGGAAGGGTGCATGCAATGAAATTCCTGGTTTATCAAAAAGTTTCCTGACAAACCAAGATAAGGATAATACAGTGTGGTCCTCCTATCACTGCCCATGCTTCCTTTCTCCAGGTGAGCCTGGAATTCAATGGCACCTTTTCCTAAGATGCGCCTGTCACATAATAAATGGCTGGGCTCATGTGATTGGTGAGCTTTTGCAGTTTGCCAGTTACTAATCCTCTTGTTTCTGAACCTTTAGGATACTTTTCTTCTAAACACAGTGGTCAGTTGGACTCTATGTAATTTCATAAATCACTGGCAGCTGCCATGAAACAGCACTTCTATACCCAGAGGCGCCCAACTGGAGTCCTTTGGTCTATGTTCTGTTCTCATCACTTATTAGCTTGTGTTTTCCACATCTGAGTAGTGAGGGAATGGCTTTCACAACACGTTTAGGGACACCATAAAGCCTGCAAGAGGGAGCCTGGCTAAACAAATTATACGGTTGTGGGTGAGATGAAGCTTCTTAGAAAGAGAGAAAGAAAGAAAGAAAGAAAGACAGACAGACAGACAGACAGACAGACAGAAAGAAAGAAAGAAAGAAAGAAAGAAAGAAAGAAAGCCTCAGGAGGAGGAGGAGAGAATTGGGCCCAAAAGTGTCCCAGAATTGAAAACTAGAAAACCTGAAGAACAAAAGGTTTTTTTATACTGCTAAGAGCTGAGTTATTACTGTGATGAGTTCAGAGAGATGAATTATCTCACAATACAGACCACAATGTAAATACAAAGAAATAGAAACCTTGGTGGAAGCATTAACATACAGAGTGAGAAGTCTAGAAGTCACAGCAGAGATAGCAAAGGGGTACAAGCTATGTACTAGCGTCTTCAGCTAAAATAAAAGTAAAAGCTGGCTAAGTTCAGAAAGCTGAAGGAAAAGAGTATGAGTTGGTTATTAAAACTTGACCACAGCTACAATGGCAACCTTTCTGGAAATGCTCCATTTTTCTCAAGGAGTAATTTTATTACAGTGATAGAAAAATAAAGGAATATTATGGAAATGAGTGGTGGGAATGTGGCCCATGCTTCTAACTTTGGGGTGTCTGTTGTGGAGTATCATATACATCTTCACGCATTCCTCATTTTTCATGCAAGTGAAAATATCATTTCATGTGAAATCATGATTTCTCCACTCCAGACCTCTGAGACACCCCTGTTCATTTCTGGAAGTTAGCCTAAGAAATGTTTTTATGGTGCCTGCTCTATCGTTGGACACCAGGGACTCATATGGCATTTGGCTATTGGTCCCTAGGGCAGTGTACCTAGTTGTAATTTTTCCATAAAAGCACAACA
>JAQQSO010005197.1:0-12211 GCA_028658305.1 Pachyuromys duprasi
GGGAATGAGGGAGGAGGCTATGCCTGGGATGCAAAGTACCTAACCTGTGATTGATATAAAAATAAATAAATTAAAAAAAAAGAAACAGAAGAAGCTGTTCCGTTTTGATATTTTTAATCTTTAAAATGTTGTGCATTTTGTATCTCTACTGGTGAGGCTTCTTTTAAAATATTTTTTATTATTAGCATTTTTTACAATTTATTTGATTAATATCCTGGCTGTGTCCCCTTTCCTTGTTTCCTCCAAATCCCATTCTCCTTCCCTCTTCTCCTCCTATGATCCTCCCCTAGTCCACTGATAGGGGTGAGGTTTTCCTCCCCTTCTGTTTGACCCTAGGGTATCAGGTCTCATCAGGACTGGTTGCATTTTCTTCCACTGTGGCCTGGGAAGGCTGAAATCCCCTGGGATTGGTGATCAGAAATGCTGTCACTGAGTTCATGCCAGAGACAGCCTCTGCTCCTCTTATTAGGGAACCTGCTTGTAGACTGAGTCTATGGTCTGCATATAAGCCAGTATTTAGGTCCTCTCTGTGCATTCTCTTTGGTTGGAGTATCAGTCTCTGCAGTGTTCCCAGGGCTCATTTCTTTTCATTTCATTTCATTTCATTTATTTATTACTCTGTTGGTCTCCTTTTGGACCTCTTGTGCTCTCCAGGTCTTTCTATCTCCCCCTTCTTTTATAAGATTACCTGACTCAGCCCAAAGTTTGGCTATGAGTCTCAGCCTCTGCTTTGGTACCTTGATTGTAGAGTCTTTCAGAGGCCCTCTGTGGTAGGCTCCAGTCTTGTTCCCTGTCTTTTCCTGCTTCCAATGTCTATTGCATTTGTCCTTCTGAATGAGGATTGAATGTCTTCCCTAGTGGTTTCCTTGTTGTTTAGCTTCTTTAGTGAGGCTTCTTTTGATGCATTTTTCAGGCTAAGTTGACCCTGTGTTGGGCTTATGTGTATTTTCTAATTACTCTTCATAGATTAGGTAGAATAAGCTTATGTTTATCTTCATTAACAACCTGGTGATTTGGAGATGTATAAAATTTAAGTAACTTTAAAAAGTTCCTGTGGTAAGAGTTAGAACTAGACATTTTGATCTCTTCTTTCATAAAAGACCTTGGGGTGTATTGTTGAGGAAGAGCATTATTCTCATGGAGCTTACAATTTGCAGATAGAGAAAGACTCAGTTGGGAATTAGATAAATAAAACAGCATACATTAACGGGAAAGTAAAGTTTGCAACGAAATGAGCAGGGTAAATGGGCAGAGGGTAATAGGAAGTTCTTCCCTCATGCTTTTCCTTGGTCTTTCCTTTCTTCTCCATTCCTGCTTCCTGTCCTCATTTACTTTTAGTTTTATTTGCTTGTTTGTTCAAATGACGAGTGTTGGATTTATAATTTTGAAACTTTCTAAAAATTCAATATTGGGCCTTTAGTTCAAGGTCTGACAAGTAGAGCTTGGAATGAATCTGCCATCAACAATAAAGCATCCAGACAAAGCTGCATCACAGTTAGAGAAGTGAGGCTTCAGGGAAATCCACTGTTCTTAAATCTACAGAGAAATGATTAAACACCACCAAGGCTGAGAACTCTCAAGGAAGAACAGAAGTCCTCAGAGCCAGAAATAGGTGGGAACAAGTCTAGTCTGTGGGGTTGCTGGAGTGTGAATATGTACTTACTTAAAAGCTAAAACTTCCCAGGCTCTAATCTTGTATGTGAGGGGTGTATCATCTTTACATGTGCTCAACCCCATGAATTACCACTAGATTCTCAAAGAAAAGTTCAGATAGCAAAATAATCTCTGTTTCATGTAGTAATGGTGATAATAAATTTTAAGTACATGCGTAGTTCTCTAGACTAAATAAAACTTCCTTTCGTGAGTCTATATGACACAAATGAAGGAAATTAAGTACAGCCTTCCACAGCTTCCCTGCCTCATATGGAGGAAAGCACAAGACTGATGAGTAGTTTTAAAGATAATATCTGATGTATCCAATCCCAAGATTATAGATTGAGTCCTTCCTCCATCTTTACCACCACATCAGCAGGACATCCATAAATATATAGAGTCAACTCAGAGAAGTGTAAGACACAGATCTTATTTCAGACATCCTCAGAAAAACACACAAACAATGGAATCTAAAAAGCAAGTAGATACGCGTCATAGGTACCAGAAAAAGGTAGAGACTTGACACTTCCACCTACAGCAAACACCAATGACAGCACAGCTCCTAGCCAAGTCTAGCCTATGACCTTACTCTAAGATATCAGATAACTCAGTTTCTATTAATCGGTACATCTAAAAATGGAATAGTCAGCTTACAAGAACAAATTATAAATATAAAAATTCAACCTCAGTAAACAAAACAAACATTGGAAACAGTGAGATGTGACATAGATGTCGGGATGATCAAATACAGGAATCAAAATAAATATTGTGTGTACTTTAAGGGTTCTAATAGAAAGAAGGTATAAAATTTAAAAAAAATGAGTAAATAATGCAAGCTGAGACCTGGAAATTTACGACAAAACAAACAAACAAACAAAACTACTGTGATAGAAGTTAAGAATGTCTTAGCGTCAACAGAACTGGAAGGTCATTGCATTTGAGATCTGGTTTGAATAGCATGGCCTGGGAGAGTTGAAAGGATTTAAAAAGTACCTATTTACATGCTACAATTCATACTCCTATTTTTTGATTCTTGCCAGTGCTCATTTTAGGTTTTGGCATGGAGGATGTGGAGTAGCTTTTTTTTTTTTTCCTGGAGTTTAATTTTTACTTGTAATGCATAAAATGTCTTATGTTTCACCTAGAAGTCTACGTTGTTAACTAGTTGTGTTATACCAACTGTGTTAAATCCTCCCATAAATCCTTCATTTGTATTACAGTCTCAAGCCACAATGGTCACTTACTATTAAACCTCATTGAATCCTCTGATGTGTGTTTACATCCCAGACTTTGGTCATGAGGCATATCCACCTAGACATCTAAAATCCACCTCAACACCAAGCCAGTTGTCTCTTGCCTCTTTTGTGAAAAATCCCATAGGCTTTGAAAAGTTAAACTCTTTCATATAGCTCCTGAGCTCTGCAAAAGATTTTTCCCTGTATGGGCTGTATATATCTCAGGCATATAGTGGGAAACTGTACAAATAGAGTAGTGAAGGATAGAGCTTGCTTTTCACTGATATTTTATTCAGTATATAACACTGTTATAACTAAGAGACAAGCTATTATATTGTTATCTTTGGAATGAATATAGTTCATATTCAATTTTTATATGAGACTCTTGAAGACAAGTACTGGTATCTAATTTTGAATGACATTCCAAACACTTGGGCATTGTGTGGGCAAGTATGTCTCTTTGTTATTTACTAAACTACTTTACCATTTATTCAACACCTTTTGTGTGAAACACATGCCCCTAGATGTTTTTAGAGATATTTACTATAGGGATTTTGCTTAATTGAACATAGCTCTATTTTGTAGATCAGACATGAAAACCAATTGTTAAAATAGAAGTTTGTATGCATGTGACAGCTCATGTTGGTGAGGATTTGGAGCAAGGGAACACTCATCCATTTCTGGTGAGAGTACAAATGTGTGTAGCCACTGTTGAAGTCAATATAAAAGCTCCTCAGAAAACTGGGAATTGAGCTACCTCAAGGTTTTGCTATACCACTCTTGGCATATACCGAAAGGGTGTTCCATCTTACCACGAGGACACTTGCTCAACCATGTTCATTGCCGCTCTATTTGTACTAGCCAGAACCTGAGAAGAATTTAGATGTTCCTCAATAAAATGATAGATAAAGAAGATGTTTATTTTACACAATGTAGTATGAAACAGCTGTTTAAAAATGACAACATAAAATTTGCAGGCAAGTGGATTAAAATGACTTTTTCTAAAGTCACTCTGAGTGAGGTAACCCAGACCCAGAAAGATAATTATGGTATGTATTTGCTTATAAGTGAATATTAACCATTAATGAAATGATGACCAACGTATCATCCCTAGTCCCAGAGAGGTTAGGTATAAAGGAAAGATCTAGGGAGGATACACAAATATCCCAGGGAGGGAAGCATATAATAGATTTCACTTGGTCCAGGGGTGATGGGGATATGATGACTGAAGGCAGGAAGATCAGATCAGTAGGGAGAGTGGAGACTGGGTAGATGGAGAAAACGTAGGGAGAAACAGCTAGAGCTGAGGGGCATTTGTGGGATGATATGGAAACCTAGTGCACTAGAAACTCCCTAAATTGTATTTATGTGATCCTAATGAGGTCTTCTAATAATGGGGGATATGGAGTCTCAACTGGCCATCTTTTATCACCAAATTTTCAGCATTGTGTTGTTGGGCAAGGTTGTCACATAGAAATACCAAAACCGAAACTATTGCTAAGACAAATAGTTGCTCTCCACAAACTGACAGCAGGTCCCCATTGTTGAGTACAACACTCACACAACTCATTGAACATGGGAAAGTTAAGCTGCTACCTTCATGGAGTCTTCTCCCCTAAATACTAGTGTCATTGGTATGGAAAGATACTTTGTAGGTTACCAAAAGAGAAACAGGAACACCAAACAGCCACAAAATCTTTGACCTATAATTTGTCCTTTCTGCAAAATTCGCTAGGAGAATGATGGTACAGAACTTGTAGAAGTGTCCAATCAATGTATGATTTGACTTAAGACACACCCCACTAGAAGGAACCTATACCTGATACTGTTTGGATAACCAAGAACCAGAGTCCAAATAGTCCAGAGTCCTAGGGTAAAGCCAAACACTACTGGTCTAAAAAAGCATCAATAAAACTATTCCTAATGATATTCTGCAATACTTATAGATCACTGGATTATTCGGTCATTATCATAAGGGTTACCTTCAGCAGCAGATAGGAATAGATGCAGAGACCCACAGTCAGACATGTGGAGAGAGTCTAAATGTGAGGTCTCCATCAAATGCCTCCTTCCAGAGCTCAAAGTACCCCATTAATGCAGAGGCTGAAGGAGTGCAAAAGCTAGAGATGATGGAGGATACCAGGAGAAGAAGACCATCTGAATTATCTAAGTACAGTGCAAATGAACTCACTGAGACTGAAGCAACAAGCACAGGACTACATGGGTCTGTATCAGGTCCTCTGCGTAGGTATTGTGGTTTGGCTTTTTTTGTTTTTTATATGAAATGCCTGAGTTCATACCCATACAATGAGTGGGTCTATGAATCTTGTATCTGCTCTTGGGACTCTTTTGCTCGTGTTAGGTTGCTGTGTCCAATTTTGATATAAAATTTTTTGTTTCATTTTATTGTATTTTATTTTGTCATATATGTTATCTCTTAGAAACCTGAAAGCCAAGTGAGATAAACACACACACACACACACACACACACACCAAACTTCATTAGGAGAATCAAGAATCACAGCTGTTTTTAAGAATTGTAAATTTTACCATTATATAAATATAAACATGTTTCCAGAGAATAATATGCCTTCACGTATGTCTATGTAAAATAAGGAAAATAATGTTCTAATGACAATGCTGCTCATTGCAAGGTGGTATTGATCATATCTCCCTATGATGTCAGTGAGTAAGATCATTTACGCTTTCAATGATTATACAGCTGGACTAATCACCTGTCACCCTTTCAAATTTGCAATCTCTGTAGGCAGTGCATGAAAGGTCTCATTCTCGTGGCTTTGTTTTCTATCATGTCTCACCCAATAGCTATTTACTAATTCTTTCTTCCAAAGTCTTAGTAAAGTACAGATTAATATTTTATTATCTCACAAGTGCTTGTTCTGGGGTGAAATTTACAATGCTCTGCTCCTGTGGTTGGCTTTGTACATGCTTGGCTCTGTGTGGTAATAGCTGCCCATGATTGATAGTGCAGGAGCTGAGGGTAAAGTAAAGGAAAAAGAAAATATTGAAAATGGTTTCCGCATCACTATACTTCATTGATTAGGTTTCATGATGGCTTCAGAAAGTATTTTGTACAATCAACCATTACTATGCATTAAGTGATTGTTGATCAAGTGAAACCAAATATATCAGATATAAAATTAGTCTTGAGTGAATATGTACAGCTTACAAATTTAAATACTAGATTTATTGAAAGCAAGATCTCTAAAATAGTCCTATTATTTTTTTCTCATTATATGTAATGAACAATTGAATGATCAAAACACTATAGGGGATATTGAGAAATTAACAAAGCAGGGGTAAGGCAGAGATTGTACCACAAAAATGTTTTGCTCTGTAGAAGAATATATATGTATGTAAAAAGTGACTAAAAATAACCAAAACAAAATGAAACATGTGCAAAATCAACGGATGGACTATATTAAGCATATGCAATGTTCCAACCATCTTGCCATTTAATTCAGCCTCTGGAAAACTGGACAATATTATCTTCAACTTGTATATATAGAGTGAGGCTCAGAGGTGTGTGAAGTAGATTGCTCAAGGTAATAGAACTCATAAGTAGTGGAGCCAATATATGATGTCCCATTCAGGCTTGAGTCTCACAATCTGCATGTGAGTTTACAGTACAATGGGATGGAGAATGCAGAACATGCTTAGATGCTGCTGCTGCAGTGTTGGGAGGCTTGAGAACAGAAGCTGCTAATCCACTGAGTTAACTGTTAGTGATAGCACTGGTCTCCCTGCATGGAGAATATCCGTACTCAGAAAATACAACCATCCTTCCTTTTACCCTTCTCAAATGGAGCACACAATCTCATATCATGGTGAAGTTAGATCTGTGCAGAAGGGAGACCAGGCCAACTATCTTTGCTGCTTATGTATCACCTCTTTCCCTCAAGAAGAAAGATTCCTGCAAACTAACACCCAATGCCATTTAATTCCCTTAAGACTTATTTCTCCCCAAACTTAGTATTTACTCAGTTCCTTAGATCCTTTAATCCACGTTCTACCTCAACAGCACACATATCCCTACTGTCAGCAGAAATATTTATACCTCTTTATAAATTATTAATTTAACGTTATGGCTCAGAACTAAGTATCTCATGAATTTTGTTACCATGAATTAATAATAATTCTGTACGTTTGTACAATGCTTTATAATGTTCTTCCATATAAATTATCTTATTTAATTTTCATAACTATCTAGTGTGTTAAGGAACTTTGATATTAATGCCCCAAATTTAGCCATGAGGAATTGTAGGCTTAGAAAAGTTTAAGCAACTGGCTAAGAGTTGTTAGTATGAACTTAGAATTTATCAAGGTTATTATTTTCCCATTTCCTACTGTTAGATGCTGCCCATATTTGAATAGTTAGGGGAAAAATTAAGTTTCTACCAGCACAAAGATGACAATCATGGATGGAAAGAAGATGAATACACCAACACACAGCAACCAAATGAGATCTGTACCATTATAGAATATTTAGTTGTTTGTTATTATGAGAAATACATTAGAACTACACTTCAATAAAACATTAGACTTGGGGTATATCAGCGTACAAAGACTTAAGGAGAATGAATTTATGGATTTGAAGGAGAAGGATCATCTGTGTAAGGCCTCCTGTCCCTGTCTGTGCCAGTGCTTTCTGCAGGCATGGCTGGATGCAGCAGCAGCCTCACCTCTGGGGGTCCAGGCCTTGTGTAGACATTTTATCAAAGTCACCCTGAGCAGTAGAAAAGAGCCAGATAGAGCTGGGGTCTATCACCATGAGGACAGATCATCAGCTGCTTCAGCAGTGGCTCAGAGCAGCAGAGGAAAGGTGGAGATACTGCCCCAATCCCTCAGGACACTACAAGCTGCAAGAGAAAGTCATGCCCGAGCAGTCCTAATGCCCCCAAGCCGTGGTGACCCACTGTCACACCTTTCCCCACACTTGCCCCCATGTGGCCCACTGCCACCCTGTTGTGATGGTCTGCTGCACCCCCTCAACAGAGATGTCTATCCCTTGAGCAGAGGGCCACTAAGACTTCCAGGGACTTGCTCCCAATCAATCTTCCCTCCAGTCAGCCCCTTCTTTTTGCTCTGGGGCTGTGGAGGCAGGCGACAAAATGGACAGGAGCCTCAGCAGGAGCTGTCCATGGTGACTCTTACTACTCAGCCAACTGCTATGGAAACTGGATACCTTTCCTGTCTCAAAATGTCTATTGCCACTGTCACGGGAGCTGTCCATGATGACAACAACCTTCCCTGCTTCAGCCAACTGCCTTCATAGTGGATTCTTTGTAAATTTTGGACTCTTAGTATACTTTATGACCCCTCAGAGCAGAAAATTGACCAGAGCCCTGACTGAGAAAGCTCCAGCAGCCCTGCTCCTCCCCAACAGACCTCTGTAACTGTCATCTCCAGCCCCACAGTAGGACTCATTCCAGATTATATAAATTTGACATGAAAATATGGACAAAAAGTCAACACTTCCTGAGCAAGAGAACTCACCAGTCCCTGAATAGGAAAGCCCACCAATCCTGGAGCTCCCTAAGCTCAAGACTTGAAATCCTACCAATCCACACTCTGGAAATCCCTGTCCTAGAAAGCTCTGACCCCTCATAAATCCTATATAAAAATTGTGTCTGTCCAGTTCCCTGCTGCCTTTTCCCAGAAGTTGAGGCAGCTATTCCTGGATTCATCCCTCCTCTCTTGGATTTATCTTTTCAATAAATCTTTTTTTTGTTGTTAAAGAGATTGCCTGCCTGCTGTGACTCACTCCTTGGGGTGGGGGGGAATAAAAAAAAGAAGAAATAGGAAATAAGAAAAGAGTAGCACACAGGCTCCAAAGATCCTCACTTCATCAGGGTTGGGGCAACCTCAGACCTGCAACATCTCTGCTAAGGAGGCGTCCTCTCAGAGCTGTGTGGGTCATGGACTCCGTGCCTTAAGATACCCTTGAGTCACTGTCCCACCTCAGAACTGTGAGTTTCCTGGAATCCTGTGCCTCAGGATACTCTTGGGACGCTGTCCCACCTCAGAAATGGGATACCTTCCCAGCCCTTGGAGTTGTGAATTTTCTGCACACTTTCACACCTTATCAGGAAGGCAGGCCAGTTGCAACTGACAACAAATAACAAAAATAATCTGTTCTTAGATGGTATGTTTGGGGTCATCATGGACTTTTGTACGGCAATATGGCTGATGCAGAGGAAGGAAGTCATCTCTGAAATGCATTGTAGAGTAGATGGAGAAGAATTAAAGTTGATGGAGAAACAGAGAACAACCATTTTTAAATTTATTGTGATATACTGACAGTCTAGATTCAGAGGATTAGGCAAAGTGAAAATTTGGATAGTTTCAGGAGTTTTAGGGGGGAAAATGATCATTGAAGATGCCATCACTAATAAGTGCTAAGAAAGGAACTAACTTACAGAAAGTCATTCCTTATCTGCGTTCATGTGATGCTATTTGATCCATAACAGGGTTATTCAGGAAAAAAAAAATGTTTATGATCACATTGAAGGCTCTCTGAGTTAACTAACAAAGTGCCTGTGAATGCACAGATACAGAAAAAGCAAGCAAGGGCTTACCTGGGTCTTCACCAGGTTATCTGATTTTGTATATGTATATGTCTATGAAAATATGTATGTGTGGATGTGTACATATTATCTACTACCATTCTTTAATCAATAAGTGTATAGTATGTGGTAATCTATAGGAAAACTGTTTGCTGCATTAAATATGTAAGGTTAGAAAGTCAAGGGGCAATCCAAGATACCGATGCCAATCAAGGACACTATTTATCAGCAGGAAAATAGTGAGAGCAGAACAACTAACAGGCTGTGTTGAGGACCCCCAAACCCCAACATTTGTCTTTCCTAGGTGAGAGGAGAACCTGTGGTAAAGGAAACTCAAAGGTACAACCTCAGGTCACCCAGCTAATCCAGAGAAAAGTTCTTGGGCTTCCACTGGGTGGATGGCCTCAGAGCATCTTCCCAATCCCAACATCTATAGGTACCTTTTGGGTACTAGCAGCTTGTAGCTCCAACCTCAGGCAACAATTCTCACCATACCTGGGAATGAATACCTTCTGGTCCCAGGGCCTGCAAACTTGGGCACCACTTTCACCATATTTGGTGCATGGCTCCAACTGCGGGCCTCCTGTTTGGGACCCACAGAAAAACCCCAGCTGATGCTCCAAAGATGCACCTGTCTCCCTTCAGAGACCAGCAAGACCTCTGAGCTTACATGTTCTCCAAAATGGCTGCACCAAGTGAGCACAGTGTCTGATAACAGTGTCTGTACCTTACAGCAAGGAAGCTAGTAGTGGGGAATCCAGTCCTAGGATTTCCATCAACAAAAGGAGGCTCCCGAGCTCCTCTGGAGACCACTTGGTCCCCCGCATCATACTTTGGAGGAGAAGTGTGGGTAAGTCCCTGAAAACTACATGCAAGTCTGAGACCATTCCCACCTATCTAAGAAGGGCTCCTGCAGGGACATCCAGCTTCCTGCCCAGAGCTCTTTCCACATCCTGGAGAACACCATCAGGCAACAGGATCAAACAGCCAATGCCAGAGACAACCAGATGGTTAAAGGCCAGCAAAACAAACAAACAAACAAACAAACAAACAAACAAACACCCACAATCAACGAAATCCAGAGCAATATGTCAATGCCAGAGCTTAGTTACCCCAATGCAAGCTTTCCTGGCTACCTTAGCATTCCTGAAACACAAGAAAATGACATTAAATCTATGCTGATGAAAATGATCACAGAGGAAAGAAGTAAAATCCTGAAAGAAATATAGGAAGGTACAGGCAAACAGTTTGAGATCTTTAAAGAGAAAATAAATAAATCACTGAAAGAAATGCAGGAAAGTACAAACAAACAGGTGAAAGAATTGAACGAATCATTAAAGAAATGCAGGAAAATACAAGCAAACAGTTGAAGGAAATAAATCAGTTCAAGATCTGAAGATGGAAGTAGATACAACAAAGAAAACACAAACTGAAGAAATACTGGAGAATGAGAACTTAGTAAAGAAAACAGGAACTGCACAGGTAACCATTACTAACAGTACAAGAGATGGAAGAAAAAAATCTCAGGTATAGAAGACACAATGGAAGAAACTGATGCATCCTTCAAAGAAAATGTTAAGTCCAAAAAAATTCGGACACAAAATATACAGGATATAAAAAAAACACCATGAAAAGACAAAACCTAGGAATAATAAGCATAAAAGAAAAAAAAATTCCTGAATCAAGGCCCAGAAATAATTTCAACAAAATCATAGAGAAAATTACCCTAATCCTAAAAAAGAGATAGTTACTAGCATACAAGAGGCCTATAGAACATCAAATAGATTAGATCAGAAAAGAAAATTCTCTTGCCGCATAATAATAAGAAAACTAAATGTATAAAACACAGGAAAAAAACTTTAAAAGCTGCAAGGGAAAAAGACCAAGTAACATATAATGGCAAATGTATGAGAACCACACCTGACTTCTCAGCAGAGACTATAAAAACCAGAAGGGCCTGAGTTGATGTCATGCAAGTCCTAAAAGATCACAGATGCCAGTCCAGAAAACTATACCCAGCAAAATTTTCAATCACAATAGATGAAGAAAACAAGATATTTCATCATAAAACCAATCTTAAAAAAATATCCACAAGTCCAGCTCTACAGAAGATAATAGAAGGAAAACTCCCATCCGAGGAGGTTAACTACACCTAGAAAACACAACATGTAAATAATATCACTACAGGAAAATCAAAAGTAGATAAACACACATATGTACTACCATAGCCAACATCAAAACAAAAGGAACAAAAAACCACTGGATCATTAATATCTCTCAACATTAGTGGACTCAACTCTCCAATTAAAAAGGCACAGACTAATGAATGAGTACATAAGCAGGACTCATCATTCTGCTGCAAACAAGAAACATACCTCAGCCACAAAAATAAACATTACCTGAGAGTAAAGGGCTGGAAAAGGTTTTTCAAGCAAATGGAACCAAGAAACAAGCTAGAGTAGATATTCTAATATCTAATAGAATAGACTTTCAACCAAAATTAATCAAAAGAGATGAGGAAAGATACTTCATACTCATAAAAGAATAATTCTCCCAACATTTCTTTCTTTCTTTCTTTCTTTCTTTCTTTCTTTCTTTCTTTCTTTCTTTCTTTCTTTCTTTCTTTCTTTCTTTCTTTCTTTCTTTCTTTTTCTTTCTTTCTTTCTTTCTTTCTGTCTGTCTTTCTTTTTTTTAATTTATTTATTTTTATCTCAATCACAGGTTAGGTACTTTGAA
>JAQQSO010005198.1:0-12211 GCA_028658305.1 Pachyuromys duprasi
ACAGATGGATCTTCAAATGGAAAAGCTGTGTACGTACTACAAGGACAAACTTTTGTTTTGCAAACATTGCCAGCCTCAGCTCAAGTTGTAGAATTACGAGCTGTTGCTGCAGTCTTTAAAAATATGGCTTCTACCTCTTTTAACTTGTACACTGATAGCCATTATATAGTTAAAGCCTTACAAGTCCTAGAGACTGTAACATATGTTAATACAGCTAATAAACAAATACAAGATCTATTTAGAGAGACTCAACAAAGTATTTGGAGCCGTATACAGCCCTGTTATGTGGGGCATATTAGGGCCCATTCGGGTCTTTCTGGGCCCCTGACTTTAAAAAATAATTTGGCAGATATTAATTTGGGGAAGAGGGTACGTTTGTGTTTTTCCACAGGATGCAGAAGGAGCCAGGTGGATGCCGGAAAGGCTGGTGCGGTTTGCCTAAGCTGTTCCCCAAAACCAAAACAAAGAAGTGTGAATTCTGTCCTGACTGAGAATGAAAGTCTGCAAAGCTGTGAGACTCACTCTTTTGTCTCATTCTGCTCCTGGGAGAAGGTGTCATGCAGAGAGAGAAACCTTTTATCCAAAGGACTGGACTTGATTGCTCCGTTAATAGGGACAATTCTCAACAAAAACAGGAAGAATAAAAGGAAAGACTGACTTTAAAACTTTGTTTTGACTCTGGTTTTCAGCAAACCAAAACAAACTTGCTCCAGAAATCCTTGGGGGACTCTGTAACTGCCTATGTAAATTCTCCTTTTGCTCTTTTATTTGGAAATGTAAATGTTTCCTGCCTGCATTGTAAACTAACACTGTATTTGTAAGCTTTCAAACTGTTCTGACAGAATTTTGCATTGGTTACTATAAATGTCTTTTAGACTTGATATTTACATGAGGAGTTTTGTGTTAAGTCACTCTTAAGACGTGTTATTTTGGACTTGGCTTGCGATGGGAGGTGAGCTCCTATCAATGACAATAGAAGTGACTGGAAGCCTTTTAGAATGTTTAAGCTGAGCTGATCTGCATTTGACACTGACCCTCCCACATTCCTTCCCTAGCAGAGGTTGGTTAGTCAATGACGGGTAAGAGTTCTCCAGGGATTATTCGGTCCAGCAGGGCATAAATGATAAAAATCATATGCCAAATTATGGATGTGAATATTCCGTTAGGAGAAACAACCTAAGACAGGCACAATCTTCTGCTACTAACTCATAAGTTATGGTCTTATAAATATCTTTTTTATTAAATATAAAAGGGGGAATTGTCGTGGGCTGCGTCAAAGCTGCTTTTGGCGGCTGTTTGTCATTCAAGTCTCACACAGAAGACAGGCTTTTTCCAGGCCTTCCTTTGGAGTCAGGGAAGGCTTTGCAAGTCCATTTGTCTTTTGTTTAGTGACAGCAGGTGGGAGAGCTTGTTTGAAATCTCAACTGTGCCTCACTTCCTTGTAAAATTAACCCATTCTGTAAGCTGTTTCTATAAATAAACAAGGCTGGTTGGCCTCGCAGCTTTTCGGGTACAGTGTGCATTCCCGCCACGAGCAAGCGGCCAGAAGCCTCTCGAAACATAAAAGTGTAGCGTACATTATTAATTTCAATCCTCATTCCCGACTCAGAACCCCGTTCTGCTCTGCTGGCAGATTCCGGCACTTATCTCCCATCCAACCTTGCCATGTTATTGGGTGGCACAGGATCCCACACATTAATCATTGCAGAATAAATCTATCCTTGGCACCTGCTCAATCCTGCTTCCAATCAGCACAATATTGTTCCTTTCTCTTTTAGATAAACAGTGACAGGATTCTCTCTCTCTCTGTCATATCCTAGTTCATGTCTTGTTTTTCAACCAATTTAAAAAGAAAACAAGGCTGGGAATACTCACTTCATTTCATCACCCCATTCTCTATTGACCACATTCTAACAGGCTGGCCCTCAGCTCTGAGCTGTGCCTTGTGTTTCCATCTACAATGTAGCATCTCTGAATGTAATCCTATTAGGAAGCTCTCCAAAGTCTCCTATCCCATACACAAAGAATGTTTAGTACACCAGAAGACAAGAAGCACTGCTAAGTCAGACTGCCATGGAGAAAGAGGAATTGTGGCCCTCTGGTGGGGTTCATTTACCTGGATGTCTCTGGAATGACTGCGGAGCAGTTTTCAAAGCTGCTGGTTGTTGTTAAGCATGGAAACAGACAGAGATCTCACAGTCAAAATTAGATGACTTGATTGTAAAGGAAGATCTGTTGAGCAGCCTACGTACACCCATGGTTAAGAGTCACCCAAACCTGAAGCACTCTTGGGCCAGTCCAGCCACAGCAATGATGTAAACCAGGCTTAATGAGCTCTGTTTCCCATGAGCTCCTCACTTTGCACTGGCTTGAGATATGGCTCAGTCTAAAGTCCTATTCTCTTAAATGCTGGGGGTTTCAGGTCTCTGGGTCTTCCTGGTGGACACTGCAAACCTTAAACATGTAGCAACATAAACCTTGATACTTTAACTCATCAAAGACTAGTAGAAGAATTGAGGGATATTTGGAAAGATTAGATATGTAAGAAATTAAAACAACGTTCTTTAAAAATGGATACTGCCTGAACCATGAGCTAGGTAAACACACCAACAGAGACCTGACATAGTAACTTCTTGCTGGGATGTGCATATAACAAGTACTAAATAGGATTAAAAGGACCTCTTAAAACCACAGTGGAGGAACAACAGTTCATTGCCTAATCAGTGTTCAGTAGGCGAAGGCAAGACTTCACACAGAAGGCAACTTTTTCAAATATGTTTCAAACCTTTCAATAGTATCTTCAGATGTTTCAGGACAAAGGATTTTTTGAAAGCCACAAAGTAACCATATTTGTGTTCTTCTTTGGTGTAAGGAATGGCACAGGCTTTTGACATAAAAACAAACAAACGAACAAACAAACAAACGCACTCCCCTGAAGCATCAGTTCCCCTCTGAAGCCCAGACCACAGTCTGGTTGCTCCCTCACATCTCCCATGCTCAGCCAGTGGCCGCCCTCCAGGGAGAACATTGGTACCTTTCTACCTTCAGTCCAGGACAGAGCACACAGCAAGAACAGAGGCCTGTGAGCCCCCACACAGGGACCTGGAGTCCTGTGGCCATCTCTCCCGAAGCTCCCAGTGGTGGGCTTCCTCAGGTTGTATGCCTCCAACACTAGTTTCTTCATCTTTGCCATCTTGCCACCAGCCACCTGACAAAGTGGGTTGACACTGGACAGCATGTCATTGCCCTGAAGCTAATCCTTACTGAATAAAGCCATCCCCGTCCTTCACCACTGCCCTATTTTACAGCCTCTTCTCCAAAGACCTTGACCTTCTCACTTCTTTCCTAGAACAACTTCCATGATACACCACTCCATGAGGGCACCCCAGTTCAACCTCTTTTCTTCCTGAGAAAGGCTATGGGAACCCATTTCATTTCATTCCATTTCATTGCTTCTACCCTATTAGCCACATCCAAATTGCAGCTGAGCTCTGAATGGTGTCCAAAGCCTTAGTCCCCAGTGTAATGGATGGGTGCAATCCCAGAGTATTGATTTGAAGTGTTAAAATAAGATACAAAACCAAAAAACAAACCAACAAACCAAAAACCCTCATTGTTGAAAGCTGGGGCCACCTGGTGGCATTATTGAGTTGGTGGATGATGAGGGTGCTGACTCTCTTTGTGGACCTTATCCTTGGCTGTCCTTTAAGGAACATCCACTCCCTGAGAGCCTCCTTGCCATGCTGTTTCTGCCTTGCCGAAGGCCTAAAGAACACAGAAAGAGCCTGCTATAAACTCACCCTTTCCTGCTTTGACCTGTTTCTCTTAAGCACTTGTTACAGCTGTGAAATGTCTGTTTGGTGACTTCTAAGTCTCTCTTCCCATTCTCAAGAGCTGCCTGGTGCATTAAAAACACAGGTGTTGGCCAAAGACAAGTTAAGCAGAACACTGAGGCACCATGGGCCTTCTTGCTTGGTTCCTACACAGTACCAAGATATATATCTGTAAATGCCTGGGAACACTATTGGCAAGTGCTGGATGCTGTCACAGATGGGGTTAGCTAGAAGGAACACAAACTTGGGATCCCATGACATGAATCTACTGAGCAGACTACTCAGAATTATCTACATAGTGGAATAAGAGCTGTTGCTGTCTAAAGCACACTTGGACAAGACCAACCCAGGGAGTTCCACACAGTGGGCTGACACAGCATACTGCTCTCATGGTCTGCTCACCTTGGGACCAAAGGTAAGCAGAGATAAACAGAGGCCTGGAGTCTCACCAAATGTTCAGTTCTGTTCTCCTGAATGTTAAGGGCTGCATACTTCTGCACTCTGGACATTAATCTAGGCCTCCACTGGGGTTTGAGATCATGTTTCCTTATGGTCATCACCAGCGCCGTGTGCTAATAGTATGGAGTCTCCAAACATGGACCATATAACTTGTGAGCCCCAGTTTCAACTTTCAATATGAAGAAAGCCAATACATGACCTAGGAGGCTGGTCCTGCCCCATGGTGCCACCCTCACAGTGGACAAGTAGACTGCTGTCATCCAGGACTGTGTGTCCAGGCTCCCTGAGCTCTCGGTCATTCCATCCCATTGTGGCTCTGCCTTCCTGTCCAACCTGGCACCCATGCTTGGGGTCTTTGGAGAGAATTTGCCTGATGTAGACATTTACACTGAAGACAGATAACCACTGAGGAAATCCATGCAATACAGATCACTTCCTGTGCACCTCCAACTCACTGCGCACAAAAGCTCCTTGAGCATTACTCTTTCCTGGAGTCTGGGATCTTTGATCTCTTGCTTCCTTTTCCAAAAGCAACTTCAGTGCTCTCTTTGTAGCTCTTCCCTCTGCCCGAGCCACTTCTGTGCATGCTGTCCAAAAGGCTCTTTTTTTTTTCCTTCTACACAAGTCAGATCATATCAATTGCCTTCTAATGAGACCAATACAACATGACCTAAGCCTAAGGCCACTCATGTCCTTAGCAATGGCCACAACAGCAAGAAGGGGGATGAGGCAGTCAACTGGGAAATCAGAACTTGGCACCTATGTTTTCTTCTCTGGTATGCTACTGTTGGCATTAAAAAGACGCTGCCCACACCTCATCCACAGAGCAAAGTAACCGCATCCAGGTGGTGGGGTGTCACTCCTCTATCTGAATTTGGGTTGCATCTCATGTGCATCCCAACTGCACTGAACACCTGTGGGAGAGCACACCAGGACACAGCTGGCGACCCCAACCTCCATCTGTGGGTCTGTCGAGAATTCCCTTTCACTTGCAGAAAGTAGTGTTATAGGGAATGTGCTCTCTGCAGGCTGAGAGCAAACTATTTAAGTCAATACTTGAGGTTCCATGGTTGGTTAGTGGCATGTTAGGACTTGACTCAGCCCTAACTTTGTTCCACAACAGAGGCACACATTGAATGGGGTAGGGGTGGGGTGCTTTCCCCTGGTTCTACATAAACCAGCCAATTACCACCCAGAGGACTGAACAGAAAGAACTTGACAAAAGCCAGCTTTTACCTGAGGCGACTATACACATTCAGTGTTGTTTGGACCAGAGGATTCGATTCTGGAAGCATTAGTGAACTCCAAATCACTGAGCAAGTCACCTGGCTACCACTTGCCTTGGTCTGATGGCAGAGGAGCTGTGCTGTGATGGGTGCTAAGGAGGCAAGGCTGTGACTGGTTTGTGCAAATAGCTGAAAAAGCAATGCAGGCTGAGATCAGTTCAAATGCCTTTGTCACTTGAAGGAGCTGTTCCAGGGACACCCTCCTGGGAACATCTTTTCTTTGTGTGGCCTTTCCTAGCCCATCTGCAGTAGTGTGGGCTGAAAGAGTAACACGGAAGAAGCACCAGCGGCAATTGCTGAGTTCCAGCAGGCCAGGCTGCAGAACGGCCATGCTAGCCCGACAGTTAGAGCATGGACACCAAACAGTTTGGGAGCACCCAGAGGAATGGAAAAGGAAGGAGGGGGAAACAGGGACAGCGAGATAAGGTCTCCAGACTGCAGAAGAAGAAAGGCTGTGAGGAAACAGAGAAAAGAAAGTGGGGGTGCTGGCTGCTGGAAGTGTTCCAGAAAACATCCAAGTCTTCAGGGCCAAGGGCCTCAGACCAGGGCCAAGAAGAGGACTATGTCACTGGGAGGTGCCTCCTGCTGCTGCTCCCACCCTACTGCTGTCTAAATGAGTAACGATTTAAGGTCCTGAGGCATAGTCTTCAAGTTCCTTCCTTCCTTTCAACTGTAATCACAATTCAACCTATAACAAAGCCTGCGTGTTACACCAAGGGCTTGAGTTTCATCCCCGGCATGGAGGAAAGGAAAGATGGTGGAGTCTAGGAGGATCTAGAGTGGCCAGGCTGAACCTGTGGTTCTGCAGGGGGAAGATGCTCAGCCTGATCTTCAGAACTGAGCCCTGTGAAAGCAAGAGATGGACATGTCCAGCAGGGGGCGTCCAGGATGAGCAGCGCAATGGGTTTCTGCAGAGTCATCCAGAAGGCTGGGCAGAGGACCCTGCCCTGGGAGCCTAGAAGCCAGAGCTCTCTACCAGAGCTTCTCTTCGGTGGGAGAAGCATCCTGGCCCCTTATTTATGTCTACTGATCACCTTTTAGATAGATATGGAGAGGGGTGGGAACAGGCCTGCAAGAGGGTTTCTTCTCCATTACAGGGATCCCCACTAAATGACCTCAGTGGCATTTAGGAGAGAACAGGAACAAACCTTTACACCTTTTAATATTCCTAAGACACAAAGAAGTTTTTTTAAAAAGTTAAAAATTAGCTAAGATGGTGTTTTTCAGAGGGCTCAGCAGTTGCTGTTCTTGCAGAGGACCTGAGTGGTGAACCCAGTATCTTCATCAGGCATCTCACAACCACCTTGAACTCCAGCTCCATGGGGATCCAATGCCCTCTTCTGGCCTCTGCACCCTGTGTCACGGTCTATTACTGACTCTTTCTCTGTCTTTGTTTTTCTGTCTCTGTCTCTCTCTGAAACATTTTCCCTTGGAAAATACTCACTTCTATTTTTTTTATGAGCGCATGTACAACTGAATGCCAGAAGAGGACATCAGATCCCAGTATAGATGGTTGAGAGCCACCATGTGGTTGCTGGGAATTGAACTCAAGATCTCTGGAAGAGCAGACAGTGCTCTAAACTGCTGGGCCATCTCTCCAGCCCAACACTCATTTCTAAAAATGAAAAATAAATTAATTAATAAATAAAAACCTAGGAAAATGGCAACATGCATCTGACAAAAGCCAGTATTTAGAATATTCAAAGAAACTTCACAATTTAAACATAAGTAAAGGATAACAATGGACAGAAGGTGACACCTATCTGAACATGTGCTCAGTAACACACAAAGAGCTATGCAAGGTGCACACCTTTGCCAGTCATGAAAGAGAGGCCAACAATACTTGGGGTGAGCTCAGCACACAAATTCAAATCGCTAACACAGGAAAGACTGCTAGTAACACAGGTTAGCAAGAACATGGAGTAATCAAAACTCAGACAAAGTACTGTGAGGTATATAAAATAGTGCAACTGCTTTGAAAACTAGCTTGGTAATTCATTATGGAGACTTGGGGTTCATCAAGCCCAGTTGTCAGCATTTCCCCAGGAAAATGGAAAGTGTATAGCCTATAGAAAACCAAAAGGAGGTATTAGGACAAAGCAGTCACAACTCGCTTGGGGAGGGGACCAGTATCAGAGGAAGGGGCCGTGACAACAAAGGACAGTGACAGATGACAACAAACAGGAGCAAAGAACAGGGAACATGTGGATGGTACACTGTTTGGTACCATTAACCTATGGCAGTTCGTTCACTCGGAGTAGCAGAAAACAACCACAAAAAGTGAATCAGCAAGTTTTTAAAAAATTTACCACAGATGATGCAGAAGTCAGAAATCCTACATACATAGTCAACTCCAATTCTTCCCAGCAATGGAAGAGGAGAAAACATTTCCAGCTCATCCCACAAAGCCAGTGATATCCTGGCATCTTACAAAGATCAACTTGTTTTATTGAGATAAAACTCAGCATAAGAGTTCTTGCCATCAACCCTCACTGCTGTAGTTCAATCCTGGAACAGACATGGTGACCAAAAGATTTAATTCCTGCAAGTTGTCTCTGACGTCCACATGCAAGACCATAGTATGTGAACCCTTGCCCTACACTAATGAATAATTTTAAAACGTATAAAACTTCCAGCCTCTTTCCTGAATGTATACACAGAAATCCTCAGCAAAATAATGTCGAACCAAATCTTATGACACATAAGAAGGGTTACAATAGGGTAAAAAGGAGTGTCCCTGAAAGACAAAGCTGGCTTATGATCAGCTGCTGTGCCTTGCTTTGCCATAGGATAAAGAAGGAACCACATGTTGATTTTAACAGACACAAGAAACACATTTGACAAAATCTATCAGCCCCTGTATCATGACAACATAAAACAAAGTGCTGACAGCTGGAGATTATCTCAATGTTTCATCTGAGAATCCACCCAGATATCTCTAGTTGTCAACCAGTGATGATGACATGTTGAATGTTTCCCTCCTAGACTGGGAACAACAACCAAAAGATATCTTCTTTTCTCATATACTCTACCTAGGAAATTAAGCAGCAAAAATAGATAGATAGATAGATAGATAGATAGATAGATAGATAGATAGATAGATAGATACATACATACATACATACATACATACATACATAGATAAGTAGATAGATACTTAGATAGATACATACATACATTCATAGATACATAGACACATAGATGCATAGACACATAGATATAGAGATACATACATAGGTAGATACATAGAGATATAGATACATAGATAAGCTTCCCAGGCTGGAAATAAAGAAATATAGGTCTCTTCTTATAGCTGACATGATCTTCTATTTAGAAATCCTAAAAAATTCACTATAAACTTTCACAGAAAATAAATCCAGCAAGGTGACTGGGAACATAATCACTATCCAAAAACTGATTATATTTCTAGTAATAGAAAATTCAAAATTAAACTAAAACAATCCCATTTAAAATTACATCAAAAACTAAAATGTGCTAGAGAGATGACACAACACTTTCGAGCACTTACTATTCTTCCAGCTGAGCAGAGTTTGAGACCCTGCAACTATGTCAGGTGGCTTAAAACTGCCTGTTACTTCAGCTCCAGGGGCTCTCCACCCTCTTGTGGCCTCTGCTGACACCCACACAGCATGCACACACCTCCACACCACCACATGTTCCAACGCTCATAAAATACTTGAGTAATAGATTTAAAGCATACGCCTTAAAAGAAAAGTACAAAACGGTGTGAAAATATTAAATACGACTGAACCACACAGAAGAATATTCCACAATCACAGAACAGAGCTTTTGATGTTGTTATGATGGCACTGACGCAGTAAAAGGAAGCTAGGGGGAAGGGCTCCCTGGGTAGAGACAAAAGAATCCCCAAAGAACACCTGCCTCAATAAAACAAAACAAAAGTGGAGAGGGAAGCTAGGTGTGATGGCTCATGCCTTTAATCCCTTTAATCTGCCCTCAGGGAGGCAGAGGCAGATGGATCTCTGTGAGTTCAAGGCCAGCCTGGTCTACAAAGTGAGTCCAGGACAGCCAAGGCTACACAGAGAAACCCTGTCTGGAAAAACCTAGATAGATAGATAGATAGATAGATAGATAGATAGATAGATAGATAGATAGATAGATAGATAGATAGATCCACAGAGTGTGGGCCATCTGGCCTGGACAGCCAAGGCCACACAGAGAAACCCTTGGGCCATCTGGCTTGACTCCACAGCAGTAAACCCTGTCACAAAGAAGAAAAGTTGTCCTCTCACTACCACATGTACCTGTGCACGCACACACGTGCGTGCATGCACACACACACACACACACACACACCTCTTATACACATACAAAAGAAACTACAAAGAAAAATAATCTGGAAAGAGATGTGTGTGTGGATGCTTCCATTCTACATTCATTACAACCACAACTACAGAAACAATTTAGAGATGTACAATGGCCTGGATGTTCCTCCTACCCTACAGCCCACAAAAATCAAGACATGGAAATGGCCAATAAGCAGTCGAAAAAATGGTGACTAGCAAGCCATTATGGAAATTAAAATAAAAACTATGAAAAAGCATTCATATGTACTAGGATGACTACAATTTTTAAGTGGAAAATAACAAGTGTTGGCAAAGATGTTGAGAAACTGGAACCTTCCATTCACGAGTGGAAATATAAAATGGTGAAGCAACTGTGAAAAAAAAAAGACCTCAGGTCCTCAACAATTTAAACATAAAATTGTTATATGGCCCAGCAATTCCACTCCTGAACATATATTCAAAAAACCAAAAATGTGTTCAAAGACTTGTGCCAAAATGTTCATAATAGGACTTTTCTTAATAATGGAAACTGTTCAGATTGTGGAAGGTCAAATATCAATAAACTGATAAAATGTGAGATATTCATACCCATAATATTATTCAGCCACAAAAGTGAAGTACATCATGGTACATGCTACAACATGGATGGACTTTAAAACCTACTAAGAAAGCTGACACAAAAGATCACAAATTCTCCTTGAAATTTCTAGAATAGGCAAGTCCATGGTGACAAGAGGGAAAAGATGTCTAAGGTTAGGGCTAAGAGATTTCTTTGGGAATGACTGGAAATGTTATTAAATGACTGCAGTGATTGTCGAGAAATCTCTGAACATAAAACAAACTACACAGCTGTCCTAGTTTGCTTTAACTCTCAGCCTAAGTCACCCGGGAAGGGCGTCTCAATTGGAGGATTGCATAGGTCAGACTGGCCTGTGGGCTTGTGCGTGGGAGAGTTTCTTGATCATTAGTTGATGTAGGAGTACCCAGCCCTGTTCCCTGGGCAGGTGGGCCTCAGCTGTCTAAGAAAACTCATTAAGAATGAGCCTGAGAGAGGCAGCAAGCTGCTTCCTCAGAAAGTTTCTGCCTCTACCTCCCTGCTTGAGTTCTTGCCCTGACTCCCTTCAAGGATGGACCTATAAGTGTAAGCCAAAGAAATCCTTTCCCCCTGACCTGCTTTTGGTCAACATGTTTTATCATCATGTTAGTCAGCAACAGAGAGGAAACAAGAATGAACGAAAGAAAGGAAGGAAGGAAGGAAGGAAGGAAGGAAGGAAGGAAGGAAGGAAGGAAGGAAGGAAGGAGAGAGAGAAAAGGAAAGAAAGAAAGAACAAAAGAAAGAAATCAATAAACTATAATCATTAAATAATTAAGAATAAGTTATGGAAACTGCTCTGAGGTTTTTTTTAAAACTCACGTATAAGAGAAATACAAAAAGAATGCAAATTTGTAAAAATTTAAAGCCATTCATCTAATCCACTATTACCTAAATTATCAGTTAAATCTCTAGCTATGTAGACTATCCTGTGGCATACCGCGTGGGACCTTGGACTCAGCCCAGGCTTTATAACTGATTAACAGAAATTGGCAGCCAAACATTTTGTAATCTCCAAGGAAAGACTCCAAACACTGAAGGGAGCCAAGCATCACATGCAGCATGAGCCCTGGATTAGATAACACACCTTAAAAAGTCTGTGTTAAGGATGAATCAGCATTTTGAAGCGGTGTATAATGAAGAGTGTATTTTTTAAATCTTTATAAGAGAACATTATTTTTTATTACAGAATATAAAACCATTATTTTGTTATATTGTCTTTTGGCATACTAGATGGGTTAGAGTGTTATTTTTTAAAGCTAAATATCAAGGTTTTGTTTTATTCTCTCCCCTTTCCCTATACTCCATTTCTCCATCTCCTTCTTTCTTCTCTCTTCCCTTCTTTCCTACCCTCCTTCTACCCCTCCCTCCTTTCTGTCCTTCACCCTCTCCCTCATTCTCCCTTTTTGTCCTTCTCTCTTCCAGGCTGTCCTTGAGTTCGTCATCCACCCACCTCAGCTTTCCAGACTGTCAGGAGCACCCAGGTTACAGATTTATGTCCCCATGCTAGACCCACCTTTCCTTTCTTCCTTCCATTTCTTTCCTTTTCTTTTTTGTTTCTTTTAACCATGATGGGAATTGAACTCAAAGCTCACATGTGCTAAGGCAAACCCAAGCGAGTTCCCATCTAGCTACATCCTAAGACCCAGGTCAGCCATTCAGAGCATTTCCAGCACTGTGCAACCACTAGCCCTCCTGGCCTCCAGCATGGCC
>JAQQSO010005199.1:0-12210 GCA_028658305.1 Pachyuromys duprasi
GGGGGCGGGGAAGAAGGAGATGAGGGAGGGAGTGGGAGGGTAGGAGGGAATGGGGGAGGGGGCTACGCCTGGGATTCAAAGTACCCAACCTGTGATTGAGATAAAAATAAATAAATTTAAAAAAAAAAAGAAAAAAAAAGATACTTCCTTTATCACAGTTATATGAACAGTACTCTGCTACTTCTACCATATAAAACTTCTACTCTTTAATGAGTTACATTGTTGGCTCTTTCTTCTCTAAATCTTCTTGTTTCCACCTCTAAACATTCCTTAGTTTCTTCAGTTAGGCTGAAAGCCATTTGTATATAGCTCTACTTCTATGTTTCCATCTAACAAATTTTCACTGTCAGTCAAAATCCCTTCACATATGTCATAACATTTATGCATTTCCCACTGATATCCTACATCAAATGATGGTCCTTATATCACTCAACATTGTGAGACTATTTTGGGGTTCCTCACCCAACATTTCTCATGTTTTGTTGCTATCGATTCCTTCACTGAACTTACTGTACTGTACTATCATGTGTACTTCAGTGAAAGATGAAGACCATGTTTCAGTGTTACAAAGCCACTGAAAAAGTTTTCTCAGTAATAATCTCTGTATGAAAGCCAATTTTATCATACAGGTGTCTTATATGTGTACATATCTGAGCATATGAACTGGCAAATGTTTATTAAGCCGGCCACATAAATGTAAATTTGCTTGGCTCTGAATTAATTGAGACATATAGAAAAGAAAAACAATACCAATAACATTTTCCTGTAATGTAAAAGTCTGAAGGTAAAAGCTAGTACTTTTGTAGAAATCATTTCATTAACTGCTGCTGGTAGTCAGATCTGACCAAGGTAAAGAATATTTGCAATCAGATGTTCAGATAGGGTTTCTATTCTTTAATACTTGAGGACATAGAGAATAAAAGAACTATTTATTAACAGACTTCCAGTTTTGAATCCATATATTTAGTGTGCTTAACTCTCAATAAGTGAGCATATTTTTTAAATATTTCCCCCTAGTTTTATTCCCTTGGAATTTATTGCTCTTTATATAGCATGAACTAGGTGCATACCATATTATAATAAACTAATATCTAGTGTAAGCACACATATGGATAACTTCCTTTGAGAAATTTAAAGAAAGATTTAGAAAATAAATGTGGATGCATAGAAACAAGCCACAGAGGAGGACATTGCAGCCAGTCTTGATGAGACCCGATAAGCCAGGGTCAGATGGAAGGGCAGGTGGACCTCCCCTGTCGGTAGACTTGGAGAGGGACATGGGAAGAGATGAGGGAGGGAAGTTGGGATTGGGAGGGAATAAGGGAGGGGGCTGCAACAGGGATACAGAGTGAATAAAATGATAAAATGTAATTAATTTAAAAAAATAAAAATTTAATTAAAAAACAGTGAAGTAGATTAAATACTAGCAATAGATAATGGCTACCTGTGAGTAACTTACACAAATAGATAGTTAAATACATAAAGATAGATAGCTCCAAAAGTAGTTAAAATAGTTTATTATAGCCATCACTAGTTAAGAAAATAAAGATGATGAGGTATGGGACTGACCAAAGATAATGTACCTCAACAAACTACAGAGACACAGGCCTTATCCCTGATTCCACTATGTGAGGGGTTGAAGCTAAAGAATTACCTTGAATTTTAGGTGATGTTTAGGTGAAAGGATTACCATGAGCTTGAAGACAGTTTGGGCTACATTCAAAATCCCAGACCAGCTAGAACTACACAATTTGTCAAAAAGAAAAAAGGCAAACATAAAGTTCAAAATTATCCCCACAGGTAAAAGTGAATGCCAGGTTAGGGTTAATTTCCTTTTGTCTTCAACACTATGTAATCTTTCATAAAATAAATTCACTTTGTGAGAATTTCATACATGAATACTTTATTTACATAATTTCCCTTTTCCATAACCCTCTCCTAACTCACTATCAAAATCAGGACTTCTTTAATTATTGATATTGAGGCAGTTCAGTTTTACTCATATGTAAATTTGTTTAAGGCTGACCACTTGAGACTGATTAACCTCTCAGGAATTTATCCATGACTGATTCTCCCCCTCTTTGAAGAAGTCATTGGCTGAATATAGCTTTTCAAATATGGGAGGGGGCTTGTGGAATTACTCCCATCCATGATGGCTTGATGATTTATCCATTTTAATTCCAGGTTATGTTTTGGTATGATGCAAACCTTAATATCATTTCAAAAGATAGGGGAGCAACCATTAATTTTACTCAGCTATGGCTCTTACAAACCACAATTTCTAACATGACACAACAATCCTAAGGGTTCAGTTTTGGAACAGATACCTTGGTGGCCCAGTCAATGAAGGGAAAATCTTGCTTGGATCTGCAAACATTCACAATTGTCCATAGCCAGTGACGTCCTGTATCTCAGAAGGGCACTCAGAGGTGTTCTTACAGATATGTGTGGTTTTCATCCCTCACTAAGATAACTTATGTTTACAATGTATGTACGTTCTTAAAGAAAACTACAACAAATCAAACTGCAGAGTTGAGGGTCCAAGTCCCAAATAACACATCTCCAACAAGATATAAGGCTCAGGAATCTACACATAAAACTGTAGTCACCTGTGGAAATATGAAAATGAAAAAAAAGGTCTTTTTCAATAAAAATCACAAACATACATTCAAGAAACTTTATATGGAACCAACAGGTAGTATTTAGGAATATATATATGTATATAGATGAAATAACAATTAGAGAAAAAAGGGGTCCTGACTTGGAAGGTGAATGGGGAAAGCCTTATGAGAGGGTTTGAAAAGAAAAGGGTGAAATGTGGTCATTCAATTACAATGTCAAAAAAGGGGGGAGGATGCAAATCTCAAAGAGCTGGTAACTTTGGATTTACAGTCAAGAGTGCTTAGCTTTCTTCTTTAGACTCTACATGCTAGGTTAATGCCAAACACACATGTGGCACATGACAATCTAAAGCAACTATTTTGTGTCTATGCGCTATTCCACATGAGTTTATGTAAACTCAAATTGGTTAACACACATAAACACAATTAGAAATCACTTTTGAAAGAAAATTGAGTAGTATAAAATACATTAGTGGATCAATCAAGAAAGGAGGAGGTAAAGTCAGCCTAAATGTATTTTCACATTGAAATATTTCTAAACCTAATAGTAGAGTACATTCACCTGTAGAACATTTCCTATATTCTATAGTTTTCAATGTACATTTAAAAAATATTAAAGTTCTATCATTTCATCTCATCATACAAAATAAAATTTTGTAATTAAAGTCAACCACCAAAACAAATTGTACTTAATATCTCTCTGTAAAGAAAAAAATGTTTCATTAACTAAAGTTAGATTGGAAGAGAAGCCGAAGGCATAAACATTGTAACTTCAAATGTAAAGTGTTAAGATATTTTCTTTTCTACCCTAACTAAAATAACACAAAACAGCATTTTGGCTATGTTGTAATGGTTGTTTTATCTGATGTACATTCATATAATGGCCTTTATTTTGTTGTCATAGTGAATGAACAACATGATGGTAAATACAATAAAGGAGTTTGTGTAAGAATGTAATTTTCTCTAGACACACTGTGACATGCATATATAATGTCTCATTTAAATAATATGATGATGTCACATTTTGATTTATGCCTACAATCCCTTTTTTGTGACAGAAGCCACAGAGTAAGGTACAAATTTAATAGAAGATGTCTGATGTAGTAAGTATGATATAAAAGAAAATACTCAGAATTTATATGTCAATATCATTTTGACCAAAGACACTACTTTATAATGGATACATTGCAATGGACCCTTTAGAAGCATTTTTAAGTATTTAATCTTCTAGAAGTAAATAATAGTATTTGATCATTGGACAAATATGTCCATCTATTAATTTTCCATGGTTAAGTTTAAAATTATACGACTTTATTTTCCTGACATAAGGACCTAATAGAGGCATTCTAAGTAAACTCATTCCAGTCATAATATTGTTTGCCTGATTGACACTGTCCTCTGACTGGCAATGATACGGCTTTGTATTATTGCTCAAGAGATTCATAATCCAGCGAAGTAGATAAGTGTCAAGCAAATGAAATATAATCAGTTTATAATGAAATGAAATACACATTTAAAGAAAAATGTAATGCCAAAGGTTACTAGAGTGAACTAAAGGGAAGAGTAGAATAAATTTTGAAAAGACAATTTAGGCAATAATCTCATAGATAAGCAATGATTGTTCATGTTGTCAGGAGCTTGCAAAGAAAACAAAAGTATTCTCAGTTTGAAAAGCTATGGTTCATTGAGATGTTTGCCCAACAGATGATTGAAAGTAAGCAATATGTTTTGACAGAGATTTCTGTCTATTCAAAGATTATTATAATTTGTACCTTGGAAATAAGTAAAACAAACTAATAACTTCTCCATTGTGTTGGTTTGCATAAGAATGCTCCCCATAGGCTTATATATTTGAATGCCTATGTAGCAGCAGTACTTGAAAGGATTAGGAGGCATGGTCTTGTAAGAGTATTTGCGAACTTAGGGCAGGTGTGGCATTATTAGAGGAAGGGTGGCACTGAGATAAGGTAATATTTCAGAAGCCCATGATAGGCCCGGTGCCTCTCACTGCTGCCGGTGGGTTGGGATGAAAAAATTACCAGCTACTATCCTAGAGCCATGTCAACCTGCATACTTCTACATTCCTAGCTGTGGAAACAATGAGCTAAGTTTCTGAACTGTAAGCAAGCCCTGACTAAATTATTTCCTTTATGAGAATAGCCATCATCATGGTGTCTCTTCATAGCAATAGAACCTTGACTACGACAGAAGTTGGTAGCAGGGAATAGGTTGTTGCTCTGATAGGGCTAACCCTACATTTTTTTTAAGTTTTTTGTTTTAATGTTTATTAATTACATTTTGTATCCCCCCTAAACTCCAGCCTCCTCCCCTCCGAGTCCACCCTCCCTCCCCCTTCTCCACACTTGCGCCTCCCCAAGTCCACTGATAGGGAAGGTCTTCTCTTTCCTTCTGATCCGAGTCTACCAGCCCTCATCAGAAATGGCTGCACTGTCTTCCTCTATGGCCTGGTAAGGCAGCTCCTCCTTCAGGGCGAGGTGATCAAAGAGCAGGCCAATCAGTTCATATCAGAGACAGTCCCTGTTCCACTACTATGGAACCCACTTGGACACTGAACTGCCACAGGCTAGCTCTGTGCAGGGGTTCTAGGTTATCTCCATCAATGGTCCTTGGTTGGAGTATCAGTCTCAGAAAAGAGCCCTGTGCTCAGATTTTTTGGTTCTGTAGCTCTCCTTATGGAGCTCCCATCCTCTACAGGTCTTACTATTTCCCACTTCTATCATAAGATTCCCTGCACTTTGCCCAAAGGTTGGCCATAAGTCTCAGCATATGCTTTGATACCCTGCAGAAAAGCCTTTTAGAAGCCCTCAGTGGCAGGCTCTTGTCTTGTTCACTGTTTTCTCCTTCTTTTGATGTCCATCCTCTTTGCCTTTCTAAATGGGAACTGAGCATTTTAGGCAGAGTCCTCCTTCTTGATTAGTTTCTTTAGGTGTACAAATTTTAGTAGATTTATCTTATATTATGTATCTAATATCCAATTATGAGTGAGTATATACCCTGTGTGTCTTTCTGCTTCTGGGATAGCTAAGTCAGGATGATCTTTTCCAGTTCCCACCATTTACCTGCAAATTTCATGATTTCCTTGTTTTTTTCTTGCTGAGTGATATTCCATTGTGTAAAAGTACCACAATTTCTGTATCCGTTCCTCAATTGAGGGTCATCTGTGTTGTTTCCAGCTTCTGGCTATTACAAATGAAGCTGCGACAAACATGGTTGAGAAAACATGGTTGTTTCCTTGAGCCTCTTTTGGATATATGCCTAGGAGTTGTATAGCTGGATCTTGAGGAAGTACTATTCCTAGTTCTCTGAGGAAGCACCAGATTGATTTCCAAAGTGGTTGTACAAGTTTACATTCCCACCAGCAGTGGAAGAGGGTTCCCCTTTCTCCACAACCTCTCCATCATGTGTTGTCAGTTGAGCTTTTGATCTAAGCCATTCTGATGGGTGTAAGGTGAGATCTCAGAGTCGTTTTGATTTGCATTTCCCTGATGGCTAAGGATGTTGAGCATTCCCTGAAGTGTTTTGTTTTGTTTTGTTTGTTTTCTTTTTGGTTTTGGGCCATACATTATTCCTCTATTGAGAATCTCTGTTTAGCTCTGTTCCCCATTTTTAATTGGATAACTTGATTTGTTGCTTTTTAACTTCTTGAGTTCTTTATATATACTGGATTTTAACCCTCTGTCAGACATGGGGTTGGTGAAGATACTTTCCCAATCTGTGGGCAGTCATTTTGTTCTGACAACAGTGTCTTTTCCTTTACAGAAGCTTTTCAGTTTCATGAGGTCCCATTTATTGATTGTTGATCTTAGAGCCTGTGCTGTTGGTGTTCTGTTCAGGAAGTTGTCTCCTGTGCCATTGAGTTCAAGGCTCTTCCCCACTTTTTCTTCTAATTGATTTAATGACTCTGGTTTTAAGTTGAGGACTTTGAACCACTTGGACTTTTTAGTTTGGTGCAGGGTGATAAGTATAGATCTATTTGCATTTTTCTACATGTAGAAATCCACTTAAACCAGCACCATTTGTTGAAGATGCTGTCTTTTTTCCATTGAATGGTTTTGGCATCTTTGTAAAATATACGGTGTGCATAAGTGCATGGATTTATTTCAGAGTCTTAGTCGGTTTCTATGCCAGTATCATGCAGTTTTTTTTTTTTTTACTGTTGCTCTATAGTATAGCTTGAGGTCAAGGATGGAGATACCTCCAGAAGATCTTTTACTGCAAAGGATTGTTTTAGCAATTCTGGGTTACTTTTTATTCCATTTGAAGTTGAGAATTTTTCTTTTGAGGTCTATAAAGAATTGTATTGGTAATTTGATGGGAACTGCATTGAACCTGTAGATTGCTTTTGGTAAGATGGCCATTTTTACTATGTTAATCCTGCCAAGCCGTGAGCATCAGAGATCTTTCCATCTTCTGATATCTTCTTCTAATTCTTTCTTCAGAAACTTGAAACATTTTTCATACAACTCTTTGACTTGCTTAGTTAGGTTTACACCAAGGTACTTTATGTCCTTTGTGACTATTGTGAAGGGTGTTTGTGAGGTTTAGGTACCAAGGTGACTGTGACTTCATAGAATGAGTTTGGTAGTGTTCCTTCTGTTTCTATTTTGTGGAATAGTTTAAAGAGAACTGATGTTAGCTCTTCTTTGAAGGTCTTGTAGAATTCTGTTCTGAAAGCATCTGGCCCTGGGATTTTTTGCATGGAAAACTTTTGATGACTGCTTCTATTTAGTTAGGGGATATAGGACTATTCAATTGATTTACCTAGTCTTGATTCAGCTTTGGCAAGTGGAATCGGTCAAGAAAATTGTCCATTTTATTTAGATTTTCAAATTTTGTGGCATATAGGCTTTTGAAGTAAGACCTAATGATTGTTTGGATTTCTTCAGTGTGTGTGGTTATATCCTCCTTTTCATTTCTGATTTTGCTGATTTGGATAGTGTTTCTCTGCCTTTTAGTTACTCTACCTAGGGGTTTGTGTATCTTGTTGATTTTCTCAAAGAACCAGTACTTGGTTTCGTTGATTCTTTGAATTTTTTTATTTGTTTCTAATTTATTGAATCAGCCCTGAGTTTGATTATTTCCAGCCATCTACTCCTCTTTGGTGTGTCTTCTCTTTTTCTTTTTTCAGCTTTTAGATGAGCCATTAAGTAGTTTGAATGAGATGTTTCAAATGTCTCCTTGAAGGCGCTTAGAGCTATGAACTTTCCTCTTAGCACTGCTTTCATTGTGTCCCATAAGTTGGGTATGTTGTGCCTTCATTTTCATTGAATTCTAGGAAGACTTAATTTCTTTCTTTATTTCTTCTCTGAACCAGATGTCATTTAGTAGCAAGTTGTTCAGTTTCCATGTGTGTGTAGGCTTTTTGCCATTTCTGTTGTTGTTGAGGTCCAGCTTTAGTCCATGGTGATCAGACAGGATACAAGGGATTATTTCAATCTTCTTGTATCTGTTGAAGTTTGCTTTGTGACCAACTATATGGTCTATTTTGGAGAAGGTTCCATGAGGTGCTGAAAAGAAGGTAAATTCTTTTGTGTTTGGGTGAAAGCTTCTGTAGATGTCTCTTAGGTCCACTTGGTTCGTGACCTCTGTCAGAGTTATTGTTTCTTTGATTAATTTCTGTTTTGTTGACCTGTTCTTTGTTGAGAGTGGGATGGTGGAAGTCTCCCATTATTAATGTGTGGGGATCTATGTGTGGTTTAAGTTTTATTAATGTTTCTTTTACAAATATAGGTGCCCTTTTATTTGGGGCCTAGGTGTTCAGGATTGTATTATCTTCCTGGTGGATTTTTCCCCTGATGAGTATGAAGCATCCTCTATGTCTTTTGATTAATTTTGATTGAAAATATATTTTATTAGATATTGGAATGGCTACTCCTGCTCACTTCTTGGGTCCTTTTGCTTGGAAAACTGTCTTTCAGCCCTTTACTCTAAGTCTTTGTGACTTAGGTGTGTTTCTTGTATGCAACAGATTGTTGTGTGTTGTTTATGCATCCAGTCTGTTAGCCTGTGTCTTTTATTAGAGAATTGAGTCCATTGATATTGAGAGAGATTAATGACCAGTGGCTGTTAGATCCTTTGATTTTGATGTTGGCTATAGTAGTGTGTTTGTTTGCTTGGTTACTTTTTGTTATGCTGTAGTGAAGTTATCTGTTTCCTGTATTTTCTTAAAAGTAGTTAGTCTTCTTGGGCTGTAATTTTCCTTCTAGTATCTTCTGTAATGCTGGATCTGTGTGTAGGTATTGTTGAAATTTGTTTTTGTCATTGAATATCTTGTTTTCTCTGTCTATGAGGACTGAGAGTTTTGCTGGTATAGTAGCTAGTCTGACATTTGTGTGCTCTTAAGGTCTGTATGATATCCATCCAGGCCTTTCTGGCTTTCATAGTTTCTGTTGAGAAGTCAGGTGTGATTCTGATGAGTTTGCCATTATATGTTACTTGGCCTTTTTCCCTTGCAGCTTTTAGTATTTTTTTCTTTGTTCTGTATAATTACTGTTTTGATTATTATGTGGCAGGAGGATTTTCTTTTCTGACCTAATTTATTAGGTGTTCTGTAGGCCTCATGTATTCTCATAGGCCTCTCCTTTAAGTTGGGGAAAATTTCTTCAATGGTTTTGTCTGGGGTTGGATGGAAGGGGAGGAGGTCCTCCCCCGTTGGTGGACTTGGAGGGGGCGGAGAGGAAATGAGGGAGGGATGGGGAGAGTTGGAGGGAATGAGGGAGGGGGCTATGCCTGAGATGCAAAGTACCGAACCTGTGATTGATATAAAAATAAATAAATTACATTTAAAAATTTTTAAAAAGTAGATCCAAGATGGCTGACCCAGGAGGACACTGTTTCTGAGGAGCAGGACAGTAGTGTAGGCACAGCGACCGGGAGACTGAGATCTCAGACCTAAAATACCAACGTTTGCGACTGCCAGGTGAGCAGAAATCCTACGGTGGGGAAATCAAGTGGAAAAGCCAAAGGGACACCCAGCTATTCCCAGGAAAAACTCCGGAGGGTGACAAGCTGCGCAGCCGGGCTGGGCGCCTAAGCCACCATTTTGGTCTGTGGCACACAGTATCGTGGACGGACTGAGTTTCACCCAGATACCGCGGGCTGCACTGCAGGGCCCACAAACCTCTGCACCAGCAGCCGCCACTTTGGGCTGGGGCACACAGTACATCAGACAGACTGAGTTTCACCCAGATACCGTGGGCTGAACTAGGCGGGCGCACAACCCTCTGTGCCAGAAACTGCCACTTCGGGCGGGGGCACACAGTACCCTGGATGACTGAGTTTCACCCAGATAATGCGGGCTACACCGGTTAGACACACACCCCTAGGCACACCCACCCACCACCCCATATTGGGACTCATAGTATCAGGTCCAGACCGAGGAGCCCCCAAAAACCATCTCAGACCATGGTGGACAGCCCCTGACCCAGAAGGAGGAGCCAAGGCTCTAGTCCAGAAGAGAGCCTTTAGCAGCAAGCCCAGGGCAGAGTTCAGAGCCTCCTGATCAGAGCAGCGCCCCCAGCGGTCATATCAAAGGAGAACACGCAGCCTCTGGCACAGAGTGAGGAGCCAAACCTCCAAACCAGAGGGGAGAACAGCCTGTGGTGCTCACAGTCTCTAGAAAAGTGCACGAAGCCAGGCACACAGATCCCACAACAGAGTACAACTGAGGCCACAACACACACTATCAAACCACTAGAACTCCCTGATCTTCTTGAAGAATACTCCTGACACAAGAGATTGACAGTTCCAGTCTGAAGTTCAGCCTTAAAGCACAAGCAGCTCCTGGATTATACATAAACAAATGCCCAGAAATCGGCGAAAGAACTCACCCAACAATAATCAGGACACCATGGACCCACCAGAAACACCCAAAAGCAATAGAGATTTTAATTCAGCGGAGACACAGGAAAATTATATTAAAGCTATAATTATGCAGATATTAGAAGAAAAAAAGGAGGCACAAAAGAAGGAAATGAACAAGGCCCTCAAGGAAATTAAGAAGGATTTAACTGCCCACATACAGGAACAATTAAAGATAGACAGAGAGGAAACATCCAAAATAGGAGACACAGTCAATCAGATGAAGGAAACAATACAAAGCATGAAAACAGAGTTAGAAACTATAAAGAAGACACAAACAGACAAGAACCTGGAACTGGAGAACTTAGAGAAAAGATCAGGAACCACAAAGGTAAGCATCACCAACAGAATACAAGACATGGAAGAGAGAATCTCAGGAGCTGAAGATACACTGGCTGAAATGAATTCCTCAATCAAGGAAAAAGAAACTTGGAAAAGTCCCAAACACAAACATCCAAGAAATCAAGGATGCCATGAAAAGACAAAACCTAGGAATAATTGGAATAGCTGAAAAAGAAGACTCCAGGCTCCAAGGAACGGAAAATATTTTTAAGAAAATCATAGAAGAAAATTTTCTCAACTTAAAGAAAGAAATGTCCATCAACATACAAGAAGCCTACAGATCACCAAATAGACTAGATCAAAAAAGAAATACCTTTTGTCACATCATAGTCAAAACACAGAACCTACAAAACAAAGAAAAAATATTAAAGGCAGCAAGGGAAAAGAGTCAAGTAACATATGAAGGTAGACCAATCAGAATCACACCAGACTTCTCATCAAAAATTATGAAAGCCAAAAGGGCCTGGTCAGAAGTCATGCAGTCCTTAAGGGAACACAGATGCCAACCAAGACTACTATACCCAGCAAAGCTTTCAATCACCATAGATGGAGAAAACAAAATTTTCCATGACAAAACAAAATTCATGCAATACCTACACGGTAACCCAGCTCTACAGAAGGTACTAGAAGGAAAACTTCAGTCCAACAGAAACAAATACACCAAAGAAAATATAGAATAAAGATAATTTCCCAATGACAACAACAACAAAAAATCGATGAATCACACTAAGACCACCAACGCCACAATAAAAGGAACTAACAGTCATTGGTCACTATTATCTATCAACATCAATGGACTCAACTCTCCAATAAAAAGACATAGATTAACAGAATGGTTGCGGAAACAGGATCCAACATTCTGCTGCATCCGAGAAACAAACCTATGCAGGAAAGATAAACACTACCTAAAAGTAAAGGGCTGGAAAACTATTTTCCAAGAAAATGGACCCAGAAAACAAGATGGGGTAGCAATCCTAGTATCTAATAAAATAGACTTTCAACTAAAATTAATTAAGAAAGATGAGGAGGGGCACTTCCTTCTCATCAAAGGAAAATTCCAACAGGAGATCATCACAATTCTGAACATTTATGCCCCAAACACAAAACCACCTACATATGTAAATCAAACATTATTAAAACTGAAATCACACATTGACCCCAAAACCCTAATAGTGGGAGATTTCAACACTCCACTCTCACCAAGGGACAGATCATCCAGTCAGAAGCAAAACAGAGAAACAAGGGAACTCACAGACACCCTAAATGAAATGGACAAAATAGATGTCTACAGAACTTTTCACCCTAGATCAAAAGAGTATACCTTCTTTTCAGCACCTCATGGAACCTTCTCCAAAATAGACCATAT
>JAQQSO010005200.1:0-12210 GCA_028658305.1 Pachyuromys duprasi
AGGATTGAAATTAATAATGCACACTACACATAATTATGTTCCGAGAGGCTTCTGGCCGCTTGCTCATGGCCCTAATGAGCCCTAGAGCGTCAATACGCTCTGCATCCGAAAAGCCACGAGAGCAGACAGCCTTCTTTATTTATACAAACAGTTTACAGGAGGGGTTAATTTTCACAAGGAAGTGAGGCAGAGTTGAGACCTCAAGCAAGCTCTCCCACCTGCTGTCACCAAACAAAAGGCGAATGGACTTGCAAATCCTTCCCTGTCTCCAAGGGAAGGCCTGGAAAAAACCTGTCTTCCTGTGCTGAGACTAGCATTTCAAACAGCTGCCAAAGCAGCTACACCCGGCTCACCACAACCTGCCATGCTCTGGGGTAGAAGTTCTCTGTGTATCTGCATGTACCACCAAGTGCTCTTACAGCCTGTTTCAACAGCAAAGCCCAAGCTCTCTACCCTGACCAAACAAGATTAAGTCCTGAAAGCTAAAAAACGAAAACCTTTCCCACTCTCTACTATAAAATAGATTTTCTTTCTCCTTTTCATAGTGATAACCAAATGAAAAATACATTTAGCTCAGATCTGGCACCAAGTGCTTTATGAATCCAACAAAATAAGATTTAGAATTTTGTCACATATTGATCTGTATGAAAATCTCATGAGCTACCTGTGACTTCGTTCTGCTCCATATAAAAAATTAAATTTTAATAAAATAATTTCTATGTCCCAAGTATATAGTAATATGTTTGGTTGTAGCTATTGACTGGTTTAGCCTTCTCAGAGTCTTTTTGAGGATGGCATTTAAAATACATAAACAAAAATTTTTCCCCTGGACTTATGCCTGCTACACAGTAGCATCTAATTACTGCATAACAAATGCTGCCAAAAAGCAAATTTGGATATAATGTTCAAAAGAGCTGAAACGACCAGAATACAAAGAGCGTTTAGTTATTTCAGCCCTTCAGCAATCCTAGCTACTGTTCAGGGCTCAATACAGAAATAATCTATTATTTCCCAGAATGGCAGAAGCACTTTTTTGCCACATGCTCACGGCCCTAATTTTTAACTGGCTGATCATGTTTCAAAAAAAAAAACTTTCTGATTAAATTCCTCAGGAAAAAAAAATGCTTTCTGTACTGCGTTAGCGCTTTTGCACGGCCTACAACCCGAGCATGGAGAACATCAGGCCGGGCACGCCTTCTGCAGAAGAACAGTGATGTCTTTCCAGGGTTCCATCGCCAGGACCAAGCCGCTTAGTGAAGTGGCCGCTAAGTAATTAGTACAAATCAATTGTTGCCTGAGAGCACCCACCATTTCCTAGGAAGAGCACTTCCGTTTTGTTAAGGTTTTCTTCTGGGGCCTGGAGAGCTGACACAGTACTTTCGAACACTTCCTACTTCTGCAGAAGGACCAGGGTTTGCTTCCCGCCCGCGCACGGCAGCTCCGACCTGCTTGCATCTCCAGCTCCCAGGTCTATCCCTGGCTTCTGCGCACTCATGGTGCACATCTACCCACACACATTCACACATATAAATAAATACATACATTTAAAAGGTGTCCTGTTTTTATTCATGTGTGGGCAGTATGAATACGCATGGAGGCCAGAAGAAGATGTGGGCTCCCTGGCGCTGGGGTCAGGCAGTCGAGGACCCCTGACATGGAGAACCACGGTCCGGCCCCGGCAGGCGCACCAAGCACGCTCAGCTGCTGCTCACCCTTACACCGGAGCCCCTGGACTTGGGGCCAGAGCTCCGTGTCTATGCTTAAATATTGCACATTAATCAGTAAGAGGTATAAGTTGCTTTGTGCCAAGACTCTAAAGACTTTCTTGCCAAATAAATAAGCAAAACCACATGTGGATAACTGCACTTTGGCATTTATATCCCCGAACACTTCCTAGGGCTCTGACACAGGCTCGCCTGTGCACACATACCTGCTAACACTGTCTCTCTGCTCACCGCACCCCATCGGCTCCCCGCCCGCTCACAAAATGAGTATTTGTGGCACTACAAAGTATGAATGCTGGAAGCCAATCAGTTCTGACAGTGTCAAGCAGGATCAATAATTGGAATTGACGACATGATGGACCTAATGACATCTGCGCACACGAGGTTAGCCGAGAGTTCTGTGCGTTCGCTGCTTTATTGCTCTAAGCACTGTGAGCCCTGCCCGATGACTGAGAAGCCGGAAGCTGGGTTTGAGCTGAGTTTACGTAGTAGGTCACTGTGGTTTCGAACTGGCTGCCAGGGAATCAATCATTCCTGTGGTCCCTCCTTCTCGTACTGCCATGTTGCCGTTTTCTCCTGACAAGAGAAGGGACCTACTTTGTTTTGTACCCCTCTTGGATGAAAGTCTGATCTTGTGACTTGCTCTAATTAAAAGATGCTAGAAGGGATGGCCCTGTGCAAGCTCTAAGGGTGTGTGTGTGTTTGTGTGCACACGTTTGAATGCAGGCACAGTTTAATATGTATTCACCTGGAGGTCAGAGGACAGCTTCAAGCATTTTGAAACAGGGTTTCTCCCTGTCCTAGAATTTGCTGAGTAGGCTGGGTTGGAATCCCCACAGCCTCAGAGATTTGCCTGTCTCTGCCCAGCCCTGGGGCAGCGAGTGTGTGCCATGCACTGCCTTTTTACATGGGCTCTGGGGTTTGAACTCATACCCTCATACTTGCTGGGGAAGTACTTTGCCATCGCTCGCTCTAGGCCTTTGTACGGCCAATCTCCTCTTAGGACCAAGTGCTCCGGGCTGGGGAGGTGGCTCAGCTGTTAGAGTAGAGTTTGCTTCTCATGAAGCTTCCCGGAAGTCTAGCTCCAGGGGAGGTCATGCGCCCGTGGACTCCAGGGGAACCTGTGTGCAAGATGCATACATTCATACAGACACACATACATATACACAAAAATAACTAAACAGTACATTACACAAATAAAAATAATTAAAAAAAGAGCTGGTGGCCTTGTGAATAAATCCGTACTGGCCAGAAGTGCTGACTTATCTGGAGAATACCAGCACTTGGGAAGCTGAGGCAGAAGGATTACTGTGAGTTCAGTGCCAGTCTGCGCTGTATAGTGAGAGAAATCATGAGAGGGTAGATCCCTTAACAGCCCGTGGGCCCCAGACCTGGGCAGCCACGTTGGCCCCTGCTGCCCATCTCAGCACACACTGGCTTGCAGCTCTCTGCACTATAGTGACAATTCCAGCTGACACAACACAGCGTGTCCCGAATAACTCTGCCAGAATGTTGCCTCTTAGAACCACAAGCATTAAAACAACTGCAGCTTTCAGCTGATAACCATATACAACTGGGCACTATGAGTTCGGAAATGCACCGTGGTTTTTAAAAAGCATTGGCATGTTCTTTTCTTAAGCATGGATTTCTCTATATTTAATATTTACTATTTCTGTGTGTGCATATACCTTGTGAGTGTGGGTACCAGTGAAGGCCAAAAGAGGGCATTGGACCTGGGAGCTGGAATCCAAACCTAGGTCCTCTGGAAGAGCAGCAAGCACTCTTGACCACTGAACCATCTTTTCAGACCCTTACCTGAAGTGGAAGTTTCTGGTTTCTTTGAAGATTCAGTTGAGTCATGTGATGTTTTGCTGTGAGTTGTCTCATGTGAGGGGGGTGACTGTGGGCAGCTGAAAACATCAGTATGGACTCTGAGGAGAGGAAATATATCACAGACAGTAAGAGAGCACTGTTTAGATCGACGTTATTTTGCTGGCCTTCATTCTTTGATACTTCACTTCGCAGAGAAAAACGTTCCAGAGAATTTCTCTGGGTGATCCAACTAGCTGACATTCTGATTCAGTGGAGTCTTCCTGTTTCTGCTGAATTGTACTGATTCATGTTGCTGCTTGGTGTTGGCCTTTGATCTGGACTGCTGGTGTCCAGACAGCCAAGAGTGGACTCATCCAAAGAACTACATCTAAAAAAGGTCCACAACCCCCTTTTCCTAATAACCTTCTTTCTCCCCTACCTCTGGTCAGTGGGTGGGAGGGAAATAGAAGCACTTAAGAACCCTAAATTAAGTAGGTTTTTGAAAAATCTAAGTCTACACTTGAGCCTGGATTCTCTTATATTAGACATACATGTATATGTAACTTAGACAAAGTGGTTTCATACTGTACAATGAACTACTAATTTTTCAAAGTAGTGGTTGCTTTCATTAATATGTAAAACAGTGTCCTGAAGTCTTAACGTTCACCTGAAGACTTGGCGTGAGCAATGCTTTTAATCGGTGAAGCAGGAACTCATGTAAAATCTGCTGCTGAGAGCCTGTGATAAATGGCCTTCGTCCGAATTAATCCCTTTTAGAATTTCAAAGAACCCGTGTGTGCTTCTTAACGTAATTATGTACAAAAGTCTTGTACTTGATATTTGACCCTCACTGAAAGGAGCTTAAGCCATAATACAAAACTACAGGAGAAAAATGTTTTATAGTCAGCTACTTTTGTACGTCCTAGTTTGCTTTTTGTTGCTGTAATAAACACTGACCTAGACCACCTTGGGGGGGGGCAGAAGTTCATTTGCTTGTATCTCAGAGCCCATTGCTGGGGGAAGACGCTGAGGCAGGACCTCAAGGCAGGACAGATGGACCATCGCGGCCCACTGCTGTCTCAGCCGCCTGTCCTGCACAGCCCAGCTATCCGCCCATGCATGGCACTTCCCAAAGGGGATTTCCTTCCCACATCAACCAGTGATCGAAAGATGCCCCACAAACACGCCCACGGGCCAACATTCTCAAGGGTCCTGCTTCCCAGTGACTAGGATTGTGTCAACCTGACACTGTACGGAATCATCTTGTTTTCATTTGAGTATGGCCAGGGTCTCCAGTTGTGGTTTTATTTATTCTTCCATGTTTTCATTAGACTGATTTGTATTTATTTTGTTTTGTTTTTTAAATCAACAAATGTTGGCAAAACTGGAGAATTTGCACTCCTGTGTGCTGTTGGTAGGGATGGAAATGATACAATCATTAAAAAAAGTGTGTGGGTCTTCAAAACTCTAAAAATAGAATTACCATTTGACTCAGCAAACTTATCAAAGGGTATACACAAGAGAATCCAACGTAGAAACTTAGTTGGGCAGTGCCCACCTTTAGTCCCAGCACTCAGGAGGCAGAGACAGCCTGCTCTACAGAGTGAGTTCCAGAACAGCCAAGTTTACCCAAAGAAACCTGTCTTTAAAACTATAACAGCAAATAAAAAACAAACAAAATAATTCAAAGTAGAAACTTGAAGAAATATTTATATGCCCACATTCACAACATCATTATTTAAAAAAAAAAGGAAACATCTCAAAAGTTTGTCACCAGAAGAATGGATAAGCAAAATAGAATATCATTCTCCATTAAAGAAGAACAATTTCTGGTGTATTGCTACAGTTTAGATGAACTCTGAGGACATTGTGAAACAAGCCAGGCATACTCACCCACTGTGCAACTCCCCCTGTAAGAGGCCCTAAGCACAAAAACTCAGAGTGAGAGCAAAGGAAGCTCCTCAGGGAAGGAGGGCAGAGAGTCGGTGTTCAGTGGGCCAGGGTTTCAGTTTGGGGCAATAACAAAGCTCTGAAGACTAACAGTTGCACAGTGCCAGGAAATGGCTACCCACTGAACTGCACACTTAAAACCCGTTCCAGGACAACGCAGTCTGAAAGACATTTTACCACAATAAAAAACTGCTGAGGTTGAGTGATAACCTACAAAGCACTGTGGTGGGCGGAGGCTGCTCCCTTCCTGTTGTAGACACCACCAGCAGGAGTCAGGAGGAGCTGGGCAGTCCTGAGCAGGCACAGCCCATGTGTGACCCTGGAGATCAAACAGGGCCGTTGTTTATTAAATCTGTGCTATTACACAAAATTGGTTTATTGTTACCTTTCATATATAATATATATGTGTCTCTTTCTCACACACACAAGCACCACTCTCATTACTGTACTCCTCTCTCTTCTCTTGCTGGTCCCTTCTATTTTCATGGCATATACACATATGTATACACATGTACATATATATCCTTTCTTTGTACCTCTTTGTCTCCTCCTATAGTCCCCTTTCTGCTTTTATTTCCCCCCTTGCACACATGTGTAATATGTGTACAGACAAACCTACATTCCATAAGGAAAGAAAATGTTCTATCTGCCTTTCTTAGTCTGGCTTATTTCGCTTAACATAGTGATTTCCATTTCCATTTCTCTTCCTGTGAATGACATCATTTTTTTCTTCTTTACCACTGAATAAAATTCTATTGTGTGTATATTTACAGTGGTATATATTATATGTATTTACAGTGGCACATATGTCCACAATAGACACAGTCTCTTCCTATATCCATTCATCTACTGATGGACAGCTGAGGCTGTTTGAGTATTTTGGCTGTTGTTGATACTGCAACCATAAAAATGGACACTAAGGTGTCTCTGTTTGCTGCAGTAGTGTCCTTTAAGTATGTGATCAGAAGTGCCGGAGCTGGAATATGGTCATTCCTCCTCAGCTTTTGTGGAGCCTCTGAACTGATGTCCATAGTGGCCACATCAGGTAATAGTCCCACCAACACTATGAGGGTTCATCTTTCCTGTGACCTTACCAGCTCTTGTTGTTGTTTGTTTTCTTGATGAAAACCCTCGGCTGGGGGGAACTGAGTCTCAATTTATGTTATTATACCCTCCTGGGTGTATACATTAAGAACTCTGATACAGAACCAGCCTGGGTATACCTCAGTAGATGAATGGATCAAGAAAATGCAATAACACAATGGAATTTTATGCAGCCACAAGGAAAATGAAATCTTGACACTGTAGGAAAATAGATGTGACTAAATTTCCAAGGGGGCTCCTGATCCACTTTATGTCAAAACTCTCCTTCCTTTACCCCAAATCTCTCACTCTTCATCCTGGCCAGGAGGGCGGGATGGAGTAGTCAAGAAAAACTTAAGAAACACATTAACACCTGCAGTTTCTTAGGACTTCATTACTTGTCTCAGGTGATCTCACTACCCAGCCCCTAGGGTCAGTAGAGAAACTGAGCCATTTTTCCTTCAGATAAGAGGTAGACCTCACTCCACCCATCCTCCACCAGATCCCAGCCTTCCTGACAGAGTAGGCAGAAGGTGAGAGGCACACACACCCAGGCTGACCACTGCGAGTGCTAGAACATGCCAGGCTCTGGGCACTCTTCATGTGCCAGCTGGTCTTTTCTTCACAGCACTGGTCCCTGGCTGGAATGGGCTTGCTCACCTGTTCACATGTTTGCACCTGCTGTCTGGTATGGTGGGCACTGCAGGAGCTGTTTGCCGCTCTTCACATCTGTACCTGAGAGTGCTTGGCACACACCAACCCGCTGCAATGCTATTGGGCAGACACCCATCAGACTACACTGCAGCGTGTTCTAGGGTGGAGAATTCCTCTGTGGTGGAGCATTTACCGAATGGTGGACATCTGAAGTGTGATCCTCATTGAATAGCAAGGTTTATTTTCTTATTCTAGAAAATGTTGGGTCAAGCATCTTGACAGGCCTGTAGAATTAACTGCTTCAATGCCACCCTCTCCCAGTGTTAAAGTGCATTTCTGCTGAGACGGAGACAGAGAGAGATCACGGACTCCGTTAACCAGGCAATACAAGCTGAGACAACCCAGCACCTGCCCGAGCCAGAGACTTTGGAAGGGCGTTTCTGAGGAGCCTGTGCCAGCAAGAGGAGCTGCACATAACCACAGGCAAAGAAAGACATGCTGACGCCTTGCACATGCGTGGTTATTCTTCACATGCTCAGTATGTGTTTAAGAAAATAAAAGTAAGATTGTCCAAAATTCTGCAGAAAGGCAGCTACGCATGTTATGTTTACTCTTACAGATAATTATTTGCTAATGATATTATCAACCTATAAATCCCGAGTTCCAGTCTCTTCTAGAAGCGAGAATTCATCCAAGAGTAATTATAAGAAACTACTCCCACCCAGGTGTGCTGCTGCAGGGCCTTAGTTCCAGCACTCAGGTAGCAGAAGAAGGAGGATGTCTCTAAGTTCAGGGCCAACCTGATCCATGCAGTAAGTTCCAGGTCAGCCAGGGCTAGCAAATGAGACCCTATCTTAAAATCAGACAAAAAGCCAAAAAACTATTCCCATTATAATCTATGCATTTCAACATAAATAAACCTAAATGAGAAATGGGTAACTCATTTGAGCTCTGACACCAGAGGTAATGTAGATCACCCTGCATTTGGTTCAATAACTGCATCAATTCTTCTATATTTCAACATTTATTTCATTTATTTATTATGTGCTTGTTGCTTGCTGAGATGGTGTAGGTACACGAGTCACCATGTGTGTGTATGTGTGTGGTCAGAGGACAACTTGCAGAAGTCATCTCTTCTTCAACCACGTATTAATTATTCTTTTGTTGCTATGATATAATACCCAGAAAGACATCAAGAAGGGATAAAAACGGTTTGCTTTGGCTTCTGGTTCCAGAAGGATGGAGCCCATCACGGTGGAGAAGACATAGCAACAGGGACAGGAAGTAGCAAGTTCTCATTCCATCTGTACACAGGAAATGGAGACAGAAAAGGCTGCAAAACTGTCAGTCCCCAAGCCCGTCCCCAATGGCACCCTCCCGCCAGCATGGCGCTCCCTCCTGAATGTCTATTAACTAGGAGCGTTTTTCTACCTAACAATCATATCAGGTATTATTTTGTCCCTTTTACATTTTATTAGATTGTTTTTATAACCAAACTCTCAAAAACTTCTGAATACCACATGGGGGAGGGGCAGGGGCAAGGTTCTTTTATGTGTCCCAGGTTGACTTCAGATTCACTCTGCAGCCTAGGCTGTCTTCAGATTCACATACCCTGCCTCAGCCTCCGGAGCTCTGCGATCACAGGCGGGTGCCACTATAGACTGGAGGTCTTGTTAAAACAACAACAACAAAATGAAAGGTACAAATACAAGCATTTCTATTAAGGAAAACTTATCAACAAATAATTTGAATAATAAATTCCCAAAATTAAGGAAGAACACATTTAGATTCTTAGGAAACTTGAAGAGCCTTTTAGTGTGGGATAATTTTTTTTTTTTTCTACCGAAGATCTCTGGCTGTCACAGCCAACATTCCACAAGTCTTCCTGATCTTGTGAAACTTTTATGCAAAGGAATTCAGACCTTTTAATTTCCCATATCTGGTAAAACTTTTGTTTCCACAAAGGCCCCACTGAATTCCCAGGAACTGATGGCCTCATTTTGCAGGCCCCTTTACTTCACCCTCTACTTCATTTCTTGTGTGTTGATTCTTTTTAAAGTAGCCAGTTGCAAAGATTGTGAGGTTGGACCCTAGGCAAAGAAGAAAACAGAGTCACCACTTGAGTTAGATAAAATATTAGATAAACTCCCTGCCCTGGTGTGCCTGCTAGCTGGGTTCAGGTGTGCAACCTGTGTTAATAGTGTTAAGCAGTTGTTCACGCTGTCGTAGTCTGTTAATAAAAGAATTTAGACACAGATGTGGAAAAAAGCTCAGGGTCAGTTCTGTTGTGTTATCGAGGAAAACAACAGAGCAAACAGGTAGCAATCTTGGCAGCGGCCTGGGGTAGGGAGACAGAGGAGAAGAAGAGAAGACGTCACTCCAGCAGGTGCAGTGGAGGTTGGCACACAGTGGTAAAAAGCAGAAGGGTGGCAGAGCTCCAGCGAGGGGTTGGGAAGGATCAGAATGTGAGGGAGAGTGTACCCAGGCAGGGTCAGTATCTGAAAGAAAAGTACCTCAGGAAAGCTGGTGTGGGGGTGCTGCAGGCTGACTGACACAGGCTCTGCCATGCCACACTGAGGGGCTTCTGGGAAGAAAACAGCTTTACAATAATTAGCCTTTTCTCCTGAGCATTGAAAACCAGCCTGCCTCCACCTTGGGCTTAAAAGCCGTCTCTTAGAGAAGTCCAACTAGGCTCATCCTTGCTTGTAAAGATTGGGCTATGCCCCACTCCAACCTAACACAAATGGGTCTGTGCTGTTCCAGGAAATGGCAACCATGCCTTTATTTTAGAAGGTTGTTATGACCATCTCGTCATGGCCACCTTGTTGGTGCTAGCTTATCTGGGGTTCTTAAACCTCTATTACCCTTCTCTCTAATCCCTTCCAACACCAAGTAGGAGACAAAGATTAGTGGAGAGAGGGGCATAGTTCTCTTTTAACTACTTCCTGCCAGTTAGGGACCTCAGGTTCCTTGGGGCAAGTCTAATCTTTATAGTTTGGGAATCTCCAACTTTTTCTTCTTATCAAATTGCAACAACACCAACAAGGAGCAGCAGGGGTGGGGAGGAGCAGCTGCCTCTTCCTTGGAATCCCCCACCCCCGCCCTGGCCCTGGCCCTGGCCCTGGCCCTGGCCCTGGCCCTGGCTCTGGCCCTGGCTCTGGCTCTGGCATTTATTCCCTCAGAGTCCCCAGACCTAAACTATCTTCAGTTGGCAAAAATCACACACCTCTCAGAGCCCTCAGGAGGCAAACAGTGTGCTGCTGTGGACAGTCCCACACCTGGGATTAAAACAAAACCATGCAGCTGTTCGCAGTGAAGCATGGCTGTAATCCCAGCACTCGGGGAGGCAGGGGCAGAAGGATCTCTGTGAGTCCGAGTGGCCTACAAAGCGAGTCCAGGACAGGCAAGGCTACATGGGAAAGCCTGTCCCTTAAAAACAAACAAGAAAACATATTTACATAACATAAGTGAGTTTTAAAAGAAACCCCAAAGTCCACAACAGCCCTAGGCCTTTGTTTCACAGGTTGTTAGGGCCGCTTCACGCTGATGTTCTGCGTGCATAGCCCTGCCTGTTTGCCTGCTGGGAAACCCTCTACTCCCGACCTGTTACCCGCGTCCTGTGCGGATCCTTCAGAGACAGCCGGTGTATCTGAATAAAAAAGCTCACTTTAATTAATCTGGTCATGGTTTGGATTGGTGGCCAGTGTCCTTGCGTCTGCGGGATTAACAGCATGTCTTGAGGAGCATTCCTTGCAGATGAAATCCTAGCCAGGTTACCGGCAAGCCCACCTGAATTAACTCCTAAAATGAGGGGCAGCCGTAAGCAGTCATTGGGGGTTCTCCCCAAGGCTGGAGGTAGAACGCAATTTCAGCTTTTTTGAGCAGGAGGAAGTAGTTTTACCTTAACTGGCTTCAACAAGATGTAGATAACTACAACTTTTCATATGGCGATTTAAATTTTATGTTTCTCTTTCTAATGTCACCAGGGTCACAAAGGAAGAGACTACTCCAGTGGAAGTGTCTCAAAAAAGCAAAACTTTCCTCTTGAAGAGTGTATTGGGAAGAGTACACCCAGGCAGGAAGTGTAGTGGTTTTTATTCTAACTCAGATGGTAGCTCTTCCTTCTCCTCATTGGCTGGGGTTGGGTCTTTTGCAATTAGCTTCTGTTAAAATAATGCACCAAAAGAAATGAAGGGGGAAGGGGTCAGCCACTTTAATACCCCCAAATAGCAGGGCCTTTGTGTTGGGGGCATTAAACATTTGCCAGGTGGGGGAATACAGACATTTGAATTCCTTGTGGTAAGGAATCCCTGTGGTAAGGAATTCATGTTTGGTGGCATTGATAGAAAAGGAGCATATTTAATACTTCTTACACCAGCAAAACTGAAGCTGCATCTATAGCCTCAATGATCTCCAAGGATGCAGTAACACTAACAGGCCCACTCTGTGCTGGGCATGATTCTAAGTATTTTGCAGAATAGCTCATTTGGCTCCATAACACTGTGAGGTAGGTACCAGAACCCAGGCCAAAGGCTGCTCTCTCCCCACCCAGGAGGCTGATTGTGGGCAGACATCAGGCTAACTGAATCCGTGGTGACAGCACCCACTCCAAATGGAGACATGTTAGCTAAGCGGGCCCTGTGTGCGTACTCAAGGTCATGCTTTCCTCTTTCCTCTTCCACAAATACCTCCAAAGCACATTCCTGCTGTTTCCAGGTCAAAGCCCAACCCCCTCAGCCAGCCTTGTAATCCCAGGGAACCATCTGACTCTGTGCCCTCTGCGTATGTAGAGACCTAAAGAGAAGCACTAAGGCTACAAGTTAGTTAGGAGCTGTGGGTGCCAGTGGGTCAAGGAACTAGGCAAGGCTGGGGCCAAGCCCTCTTTCTTTTTTTTTACTTTTTAAAAAAATTTATTTATTTTTATATCAATCACAGGTTAGGTACTTTGCATCCCAGGCATAGCCCCCTCCCTCATTCCCTCCCACCC
>JAQQSO010005201.1:0-12210 GCA_028658305.1 Pachyuromys duprasi
CGAAAAGGAAATTAGGGAAACAACACCCTTCACAATAGCCACTAATAACATAAAGTACCTTGGGGTGTCTCTAACCAAGGAAGTGTTCTAGGTTAACTAAATAAACCCAGTCTCTGTGTGGTGATTTGGTTATACAGCTGTATAAGACTACCAGTAGCATTACCAGAAGATATTATCAATAGTAAATATTAATACATAATTACAACAAGATGGATTGGATTTAATGGACAGAAAATATACAATGAAATTACAAAAATATTTACCAATACACAACTTCTCAGGAAAATCATGGATTTTCATTTAACCAAAGAGTTGCTTCTATGCTCTCCAAATGACAGGACATCAAAACAGCCAGAATTCTTGCTGTGCAAATGTGTCTCTGAACTCTCTATTTTGTGCTCTTTCTTTAGAAATATCAAATCCTCCTTATGCAGCTACCTGGTAAGTGGGATATTAACTGCCAAGGAACTGTGTGACCAAAACGCTGAATGAAAAGGGCAGGAAGAGGCTCCATGTGGATAATAAATGGGCAAAATCATTGTGAACCCTATCTCAAGCATGCATTGGGCACTTGAAGGAGGAAATTCAGAGCCTTGCAGGTGCCATTTTCCCTGGCCCTTGGTTTGCAGAAAATCCCCTGTGAATTCACAGCAGAGGCTGGGACAGGAAAGATGAGCCTGTTTCCAAAGGCCTTAAGATTTTAAGTGTTCATATTGGGCTTAAAAATATCAAGCCACTCACCAGCTCTTTCAGTTGCAGCCCAAATGGTTTGCCTTTCAAAGAAATGATTGGAGACTGGTTGAGAAAACAGCAGGTATTCAACAACTATTATGAATGAGTGAATGAAATGGATGAATGTATGAGGGAGTGAATGGAAAGCCCCTAACCCCAGAGTCTAAATCTGCACATAACGAGGAAAGTGCATTAACCGAGGGAACTATTTCATCTCAATTTGCTGGTACTATTCTCTGGCCTCAGATAGTTCATATGATGTATTTTCTCATCAAGTCGATTCATGCTTACAAATGTAGTTTTTATTCCCTGACAAACCCTATTACAAGATGAAAAAATGGATTGCAGTTTCCTGTCCTCTTTCTGAGTCTTTGGATCTCTGATTCAAATGAGAAGCCCTTTCCTCTTGGCTGTAGTCCAGTTTTGCAACAGTCCAAGCAACATTCAGCTGCATTAGAATTGGTCTCAGCACATTAAAGCCCATAACCCGAGGGAAACTTGAGAGACCCAAAAGAGGAGTGATGAATCCTCTTTGCCACTACCTAAACCCATTTCACTTGATTTTGCACGGACACAGTTTTCTTTTCTTTATTCTTTTTGCATACTGGAAGCTATACACTTATAGACAAAGGAAAATACTGTTATATTCAACTTAATTTTCAAATCTATCAGTTTCCATACTTACCTTTCTTTTATGCACTTGTGCAAAGGGTACTGAATAAAACTACTTTTGCCATAGTTTCATTCTACAATACTTGTGTTCTTCTCAAATTTGGTAAGAGATGATAATTTTTTTAGTTAGTTTATAGTATAATTACATAATTCTTCTCTTCTCTTTCCTCCTTTCAAATGCAACCTTACATGCCTCTCTACTTTGCTCTCCTTCAAATCCATGACTTTTTTTCATTAACTGTTACTGTATACATATTTGTATATTTATGTATATACATATATAGACTTAAATATAGACTGCCGAATTCATATACTGCTACTTGCATGTACATCTTTATGATGAAAATGATTCACATTAAGTAGGGAGGATGCTGACTTATAGTTAACCCCTGGAAAAAAAAACTACTAAAGATTTTAGAATAAAGAATTCCATTAAAAGAAAACAAAATAAATTAAATCCAAGCATTTGAAGATAATAGCTGAAATGTAGGATAATTTAATGCAAAGATTTTATTTTGCTTTTCACTTGTTGAATTCATTCGGTGTTTCTTTCTGGTTGTTTTTGTTTTGTTGTTTTGTCATTACTATTTTTTGATACAGATTCTCATTGTGTATCTTTGGCTACTTTGGAGTTCACTATGTAGAGAAAACTGGCCTAGAAAACATGCAACAGGACAGGAGCATGCCAAAGAGGTCCTCTGGGGAGGTCAATGTAGCGATGTATCAGAGCAGATATTAAGACTCGCGATCAAGCCTCTGGCAGAGGGCGAGAAATAATGATAGATCTGGGGGAGGTTGGTGAGACTTGGGGAGAACAAGAGCTCCACAAAGACCAAACTGAGCAGGGCACAGGGGTCTTGTATGAGACGGTTTCTACAATCGAGGACCATGTGTGGATGTGGCCTGGAACCCCCGCACAGATGGGGCCCATGATAGCTCGGTGTAGGACTGAAGACCCTAGTGAGGGAAACAGGGACTGTTTCAGTCAAGATCTTGATAGCTGACTCTTTGACCCTCCCCCATACAAGCTGGGGAGTGACAGACTGGCTAGATCCCAGGGGAGGACTTTCCAGCCAGCCCTGAGGAGACAGGATAAGCTGGGGTTGGATAGAAGGGGAGGAGGTCCTCCCCTGTTGGTGGACTTGGAGGGGGCAGGGCAGAGGGAGATGAGGGAGGGAGTGGGAGGGTAGGAGGGACTGAGGGAGGGGGCTACGCCTGGGATTCAAAGTACCTAACCTGTGATTGATATAAAAATAAATAAATTTAAAAAAACAAAAAAAAATGTAACTTCCTCTCTTTGATCATTCATCCCTGGTGGTGCAGCCTTGGCAGGCCATTGAAGAAGAGGCTCCAGGCAGTCCTGATGAGACTTAATGAGCTATGGGCAGGTGGCAATAGTGCAGTACTACCCTTTCAGTGGACTATGGGAAGGTGATAGGAGGAAGAGGAAGGTAGGAGTTTAAAGAGGGGCCTTCAATAGGGATATATAATGAATAAACTGTGAAGAAAAAATAATAATTAAAAAAGAAAAATAAATGAAATATAGTAAAATATAACCTCCAAAAAGGACTATAAAATTTCTGAGAAGTTCAATTGTAAATGTGGACATCTGAGCTCAGAATGTAATATAAGATAAGAATGTAATAACATAAAAGAACACTTTGCCATAAAGATTAATACAACTACATGGTAACAAGCATAAAAACTATTTATGTCCACAGCACTGGTTAAACTCTAAGAGGGAGAAGGTGTTAGGAGCACTTACTAAGAAGGGATGTTACAGTGATCACCACTAGCCCCAGGGTTTCACTGACTTTGGACAGGTTATCCGAGGACCACCCACTGTCAGTCTGGTACTCATGTACATCTCACCTTTGTCCCTTCCTTTGCCAATTTGGGCTCAGAAAAACATTGCTCTTGAGAAACCTCTTGATCACACTTACTCAGGACAAATCCTCTGACTAGCTTTGAGGGATTCCTGAGAATTCCTGAAGTGTGGAGAAGCAGACTTGATGGGATCACCCAAAGAAGAGGGAGGTGGATGGTGTGCTTCTGTGTATACAGTAGGTTCAACTAAAGGAGTCCTTCGCCACTGGACCAGGATGGGGCAGCATGACCCCTCTCCTCTGGTCTCCGGTTTGGGTTGTTTGTGCTTGGCAAGGCTGTGCGATCTCTGCTGAAAATAACTGTTCCAGATAAGTTTTCCTGCTGTGCTAACAACAGCTAAATGATGCAGTGGATCAGGCAAGGAGGATTTTTTGGACCTAAGCTCTGTCTTTGACACTGACAATTTGCTACATCAACTTACCTTTGCAGACATGAAGCATCAGAAGATTAGCTATTAACAGCAAGGCATTTTCTCGCTCATTACAGCCTGCACTGTAAACTGTCCAGAGATTCAAAGAGCCCTGTAATGTAGTAATCATTTCTGGAGGCTTTGGGAGAAAATGCATTTATTTTCCTTCCTGTCAGTATTTCCAAACTCACCTAGAGATAAGAGCACCCCATTAAATTTGACTCATCTTCTTTTGAGTGAGGCCAGTGGGTGACCTTCTCTCACCTGAGGGTGGGATACTTGTCCTTGACTCCTCATTCTAGGGAGACAGGGTCACCAAGGACAGGGGTAATTAGACAGCACTGAGTCACTGCCACTTGCATGCTTGTCGCAGGAAGAGAAAACTTTGCAGAGAAGAAAGTGAATGCTTCAGGCACAGCCCACCCTTTCACCAGTGACCAGAGCCCACGTGAGCCTGATTGTCACATGTCATTTTGCCTGCTCTGCTCTTAGGCTTTCCCAGGCTCCTTTGCTTTGGGGAAGCTCATGGCTTAGATATACCTAGCCACAGATCTTGCCCACAGAGACACTGTGGTTCCACCTACAGTAGTGCTGAACTCTTTGCCTATGAGCAAACCCTTAAGCCAGTGTTGCTCTGAAGCAGCATTGATGAGGGTGGCAGCTGACTAATCTTGCATATGGCCCTAGGCTTTGTTCTTGTCAGAAAAGACTGAGTCTCATTCCTTGACCCCAGCCTACATCTTCTCTGTTCCAAAGGAGAACAAGGTAAATACTGTTGTTTTCTCAGTGTGATCTCTAACTCTTAAAGTCAGAATCAGCATCCTAATATGACACATGAAAGCCATTTGGCATCATGAGACATCATATCACCATCTAAGATGGATATGTAGAATGCATGATCAGGAGAACCCCACTTTGCATCCCCCTCTCCACACACATCCACACCCATACACAAACAGCCACAGTTTGTTTTCCTTGGTAAACCCCTCTTCACCAACCCACATAATGACAGAGTCTCCCTCCCTTGCACTGGTGTCCAAGAAATGCTTGAGAATAACAAGTTCAAGGCAAGTCAACAGTACAAAATAATGTCAATGAAGGAAAGAAATAAAAGCCAAAAGAGCAAAGTTGGGAAAGGAAAATAGTAGAAAAGACTTTCCACTGTGGCATGTGTAACTCAATCTAACATACAAAAGGACATAATTTCAATGCCCACCACTAAAAGAGTAAAAATGTAAAAGCTTAAATTTACAGTAGCACTTAGCAAACATGACATTTTACTGGAAAAATTTTAATACAATTTGTCTTAATTATTTTTAATTAATTCATTCATTTATTAAAATTTATTCACATTGTATCCTGGTTGTAGTACACTCCCTCATCTCCTCCCATTCCACCCACACTCCTTCTTCTCCCCCTATGCCCCTTTCCCTAGTCTAGTGATAAGGGAGGACCTGCTCCCCTTCTATCTGTCGTTAGCCTATCAGGTCTCATCAGGACTGCTTGTACCATCTTCCTCTGTGGCCTGGCAAGGCTGCACCCCTCAGGGAGTGGTGATCAAGGAGCCAGTCACTGAGTATATGTTAGAGACAGCCCCTGTTCTCCTTATTAGGGAACCCACTTGGAGATTGAGCTGCCTATGGGCTATATCTGAGCAGGGGGTCTAGGTCATATTGTCTTGATTATTGACAGGTCATTTCAGCAAAATTAATCATTTATTATATAAAAATGCAATTAACAGACACTAACGGACATTAATTTAATTCTGTAGACAAACATTACAGACTACCAATTATTCTCATGCATATGTGAGACATTTACAAATATTGACTGTACTAAAGTCAACATAAATTCAAGTTTTCAGAGAATTGGGTCTAAATCATAATAAGGTTTGATGTCAATAATGAAAAAGAAGAAATTTTAAATTCCTTCCATTTGAAAATAAAAAACCAAACTTTAATTCAAGGAATATTTTTTTAAAAATAACAATTGTATGTGTGTGTGTGGGAACCAAGATGGTGGCAGCCAGTGTGGTACTTTTACACAATGGAATACTACTCAGCAATTAAAAAGGAGGAGATCACGAAATTTGCAGGCAAATGGTGGGACCTGGAAACGATCATCCTAAGTGAGGTATCCCCAAAGCAGAAAGAAACATATGGTATATACTCACTTATATAGACCTATAGGACAGGAAGGTCATGCTGAAATCTATACACCTAGGGAGAATATACAGGAAGGAGGACCCAGGTTGGTATGATCAATGCTTGTTTAGATGAAACAGTGGGATGGACATTGAATAGAGGATAAAATAAGCAACAGGACAGGAGCATACCAAAGAGGGCCTCTGAAAGAATCAATATAGCAATATATCAAAGCAGATATTAAGACTCACAGCCAAGCTTTTGGCAGAGGGCGGGAAGTAATAATAAAAATAGGGGAAGTTAGTAAGACTTGGGGAGAACAAGAGCTTCACAAAGACCAAACTGAGCAGGGCACAGGGGTCTTATATGAGACAGATTCTCCAACCAAGGATCATATATGGATATGGCCTAGAATCCCCGCTCAGATGTAGCCCATGATAGCTCAGTGTCAAACTGAAGACCCTAGCAGGGGAAACAGGGACTGTTTCAGTCATGAACTTGATGGCTGACTCTTTGACCCTCCCCCATACATGCCAGGGAGTAACAGCCTGGCTAGATCACAGGGGATGTCATTGCAACCAGCCCTGAGGAGACAAGATGAGTTGGGTTTGGATGGAAGAGGAGGAGATCCTCCCTCGTGGATGGACTTGGAGGGTTCGGGGAGGAGATGAGGCAGGGATGGGGAGGGTGGGGGGGAATAAGGGAGGGGGCTACGCCTGGGATGCAAAGTACCTAACCTGTGATTGATATAAAAATAAATAAATGAAAAAAAAACAATTGTATGTGTGTGTGTGTGTGTGTGTGGGAACCAAGATGGTGGTAGCCGGTGAGAGGCAATGGATCTGAAATTCTAAAATTGGTGAGTTGAGGTACAGCTAAAGCCAGAACATCGACATTGAGGCTTCCTGGGTGAGAGGGGACAACATATGAGCTGAGACCATTTAGATCCAGGTCACCCATGGACTTCTCTGGGTACATCGAGTGGTGAACATTCAATCCCCCTGCACTTCCCCTCATCAAGCCTCCATCCTCCTTAGTGGAGACAGCCCAAAGTGCCCTTGGCTCATAGCACAGAACTCACTGCAAAGGTGACTGAGAAAGCAGAGGTGGGCCTCCTACTCCCTCAGCAGTGACTGCCAGCTGTACATACCTTTCAGGTTCTGAGTCCACAAGTAGGTGTTCAGCCCTGCAGGGTCTCCCAGCCAGTGACTGAACCTGTCACCCAGTCCCTCAGTGGCAGGCAGCCAGTGGTACGGGACAACCAGGTCCATCAGGTCTGCCAGGCCACCCAGGTCAACCAGGCCCTTTGGGCCATCCACAGACCACTGAATGGACTCCCCAGGACTTCCCAGCAGGTATTTGTACCAGCAGCCTCCCAGTTCTGTTGCTGTGGCTGGACTCCCATGGGACTGTTTTACCGGCCTCTAAGTTCTGCCGCTACAGCAACAATGAGCTGACTATACCTACATTTGCCTTAGCAGACCCAAATCTGAGAGTAGAGAAGAGGGGGTACCACTGTGCTTTCCAATTAGACCTGCTAGAGAGTGAGTGAGCCTTCAAATTAGTGCCTGCAGAGCCCCCAGATCCAGGGTGCCTCTATGCTAGCAGCCAGATATCAGATCCCTCTCACCCACACCCACACTGTGGGCAACATAGGGATTCTTGGGACAGCATTCTCAACATTGAAGCTCCTGTTCTTCAGGTCTACCGGTGGAGTCAAGACAAGCAACACCTGGATCCCAGACAGAGTTGAATACCAGTTGTCTATAGGCAAATGAGGTATTCAAGGAAATTTGGGCATGCACATTGTGCCCACCACACTGCCAGCACCCACAACCCCTCCTAAACCTGCCCTACCCCCTGCTCCACATTCTAGGCATCTATATTCTCTAACAGCCTGGCTTATAAGGCACATTTCCATGCACACTCACACTCTTGTTCACCTGCATTTGTGCTTCTGTGCCAATGGACCTTCCTACCTTAGATAAAACTGAAACACCAATGCACACTCTCAAACCACTGGACCTCTCTCATTGCCCTGAAGAATACTGCAGACACCAGAGAAAGATGGACACAGTCTGAACTACAGATGTCAAGAACAAACAGTGAAGGTTACAGATAAGCAGATGGCTAGTGGTCTACTTAAGAACACACCTAACAAAAATCAGGACATCATGGCTCCACCAGCAACCCCCAAAATCAATGGATATTTCAGTTCATTGGAAACACAGGAATATGATGTTAAATCTGTGCCTGTCCAATTATTAGAGACACATAAAGAGGAAACGAACAAATCTCTCAAAGAAATAGTCACAAAAGAGGGGACAAATAAAGAGGAAATGAACAAAGCTCTCAAAGAAATACAGGCAAAAAAGAGAGGCACAAGTAGAGACAAAAATAGTGGCATATAGAGAGCAAAAGAACAAAAAAATAGAAACCATCATAGAAAGATAGGAATCTACATTCAAACAGAAGAAAGAAATGGTGCAAGGCATGAAAACAAAATTAGAATCAATAAAGAAAACACAAACAGAGAAAACCCTGGAGATGGATAACTTAGAGAAAAGTTCAGGGACCGCAAAGTTAAACATCACCAATAGAATACAAAAGATGGAAGAGAGAATCTCAGATGCTGAAGATACACTTGCTAAAATTGATATATCTCTCAAAGAAAAAGTAAAATCAGAAAAGTCCCAAACACAAAACATCTAAGAAGTCATGGACACCATGTAATCTAAGACTAATAGGAATAGAAGAAAAAGAAGACTCCAGGGTATATCCATACATGGTCCTTGATTGGAGAAACAGTCTCATAAAGACACTTGTGCCCTGGTATATTTGGTCCTTGTGGTACTCCTGTCCTCTCCAGGTCATACTAACTCCCCCTTCTTTCATATGATTTCCTGCACTCTCCTGAAGGTTTGATTATGAGTCTCAGCATCTGCTTTGATACATCGCAGAGGCCCTCTGCAGTAGACTTCTATCTTGTTACCTGTTTTCTCCTACTTCCAATGTCCGTCCCATTTGTCTAAACTAGAACCCCTGCTCGGATGTAGCCCATGGCAGCTCAGTATCCAGGTGGGTTCCCTAGTAAGGGAAACAGGGACTATTTCTGACATGAACTCAATGGCTGGCTCTTTGACTTCCCCCTCCCCCTGGAGGGAGGAACAGCCATTCTAGGCCACAGAGGAAGACATTGCAGCATGTCCTGAAGATACATGATAGGGTCAGATGGAAGGGGTGGAGGACCTCCCCCATCAGTGGCCTTGGAAAGGGGCAGGGAGGAGATGAGGGAAGGAGGGTGGGATTGGGAGGGAATGAGGGAGGGGGCTACGGTTGGGATACAATATAAATAACTTGTAATTAATATAAAAATTCTAAAAAACAAAAACAAAAGAAACAAATAAAAACAAACAAACAAACAAACACAAAAGAAAAAGAAGACTCCAGGCATCAAGGTCCAGAAATAATATTTTCAAGAAAATCATAGAAGAAAAATTTCCGAACTTAAAGAAAGAGATGTCCATAAACATACAAGAGGCCTACAGAACACCAAACAGACTAGACCAGAAAAGAAACTCTTCATGTCATATCATAGTCAAACACTAAACCTACAGAACAAAGGAAAATATTAAAAGCAGCAAGGAAAAATACCAAGTAACATATAAAGGTAGACTTATGAGAATCATACCAGCCAAGAAACACTCATGGAGATGGCCTGGAACCTCTGCACAGAGGTAGCCCAATTACATTTCAGTGTCCAAGTGGGTTCCACAGTAATGGGGACAGAGACTGTCTCAGACAGGAACTGGTTGGCCTGCTCTTTGATTTCCTCCTCCTGAGAGGGGAACAGCCTTACCAGGCCACAGAGGAAGAGGAAGCACCCAGTCCTGATGAGACCTGATAGACTAGAATCAGAGGGAAGGGGAGGAGGACTCCCTTATCAGTGGACTGGGGGAGGGCATGAGTGTGGAAGAGAGTGGAAAGGTGGGCTTGGGAGGCGAGGAGGGAAGGAGGGACAGAGAGGATACAAAGTGAATAAACTGTAACTAAATACAAATAAAATACAATGGGAAAAAAGAAACATAACTATACTACAAATACCAAACAAATGAAAAGAATTCCTATGCCTGTTGGGTACATTATACATGTCTTCAGATTTCTCTTCTAATCAGAAGTGGAAAATGTATGCTTGGTTCTTGAAAACACACACATTTCTTTAAATTTTTTTTGAGAAAAACATTTCCCCCAAATTATTCTAGGTTTTTGGCAGAAGGTATAGGAGTATTCTGTCAAGATCATTCCCAATAATGAAGAATAGCTAATAGACACAAATCCTGCTTTTTTTGATTAATTATCATTATTCAAGTCCTAAAAAGACCTCTGGTGTATTTTTTAAAACCTTTCATTTACATTTCTCACATCCCTTTCTTCCTGCTCCATCCCAATCCATTCCAACACCCCAACACCAGATTAAAAAAAAAAGAATCACACCACATTTCTCATCAAAAAATACGAAAGCCAGAAGAGCCTGGGTAGATGTCATGCAGACTTCAAAGGACCACAGATGTTAACCCAGACTATGCTACCTAGCAAAGTTTCAATCAATATAGATGGAGAAAACAAAATATTCCATTACAAAACTAAATTTAAACAATACCTACACAGTAACACAGCCCTATAGAAGATACTAGAAGGAAAACTCCAATTAAACAAAAACAACTACACCCAAGAAAACTGGATAAAAATAACTTTCACAACAAAAAATTAAAAGAAAACAAGAAATGAATCACAAGAACACCAACTCCACAATAAAAGGAACTCACATTCATTGGTCACTATTATCTATCAACATCAATGGACTCAACTCTCCAATAAAAAGACACAGACTAACACCATGGTTGTAAAAACAGGATCCAACATTCTGCTGCATCCAAGAAACACACCTCTGCAACAAAGATAAAATCTTCCTCAGAGTAAAGGTCTAGAGAAATGTAATTCAAGCAAATGGACCTAGAAAACAAGCTGTGATAGCTATCCTAATATCTAATAACAAAGACTTGCAACCAAAATTAATCATAAAAGATGAGAATGGGCAGAGATCCAAGGTGGCTGCCACTAAAGGTCACTGTGTCTGAGGAGTAGGACAGCAGAAACAACGCAGCGACCAGGAGACTGAACTCTGGGACCTAAAACGCCAGCATTCATGATTGCCAGGTGAGCAGAACTCTCACGGTGAGAAAATGAAGTGGGAAAACCCTAGGGACACCTAGTTATTCCCCGGAAAAATCTCCGGGTGACCAGAGCACACAGCTCTGATCTGAACAAGTAGACACACTGGGTGCAAGCACCCGCCGTAATAGACTGGAACACACAGTCTCGCGGGCAGTCTGAGGAGGAACCAGGTACCCTTTTCACCAAACTGCACCCTGTGAGCACACACTGCACCCAGGTTCTGCTTCAACCCACGGGTGTGCAGCTGACCATTTTGACCAGTCTGCACTCTGCGGGTGGTGCCGCACACTTCCACCAGCAAAACCTCAGTCCCTGTGCCAGTCCAAAGGCAGGTCTGGGAGGAACCTGAGTTCTGCTTCAACCCACGGGTGCACGGTGGGCGTACACGGATCGCCGGAGCCACCCCAGACTGAGAAAGTCCGGGGACCATCTTGACCAGACCACACACTGAGGACCAACACTGCACGCACCACCAGCAAAAACCTCAGTCCCTGTGTGTCCACAGGACAGACAGAGAAGGCCTCAGGCACCATTTCAGACAGGCCTGCATTCAGCGGAGGCACACCAACCCAAACCCATTGTGTGTGCCCCAAATATCATCTCAGACCATGGTGCACAGCCCCTGGCCCAGAAGTGGGAGCCAAATCTCGATTCCAGGGGAGAGCCCTTAGCAACAAGCTCAGGGCTGAGGGCAAAGACCCCAGGTGAAATCTCAAAAGACTGAGGAGCAAGACCTCCAGACCAGAGGGGTGACCAGCCTGCAGTGCTCACAGCTTCTAGCACAGAGCATGAAGCTGGGCACACAGAGCCCACAAAAGAGTTCAACTGAGACAACAACAAACAGTAACAAACCACCGGAAATCCCTGATCTTCTTGAAGAATACTCCTGGCACAAGGGACTGACAGTTTCAGACTAAAGTACAGCCTTAAAGCACAAATAGCTCCCAGATTATATATAAACAAATGCCCAGAAATCGGCGAAAGAACTCACCCAACAAAAATCAGGACACCATGACCCCACCAGAAACACCCAAAAGCAGTAGAGTTTTTAATTCAGCGGAGACACAGGAAAATTATTTTAAAGCTTTGATTATGCAGATATTGGAGGAACAAGAGGAGAGACAAAAAAAG
>JAQQSO010005202.1:0-12210 GCA_028658305.1 Pachyuromys duprasi
TTTTGATTTGCATCTCCCTGATGGCTAAGGACGTTGAGCATTTCTTTAAGTGTTTTTCTGCCATTCTATAATCCTCTACAGTCAGTTCTCTTTTTAGCTCCACACCCCATTTTTTAATTGGATTATTTGGTTTCTTGCTTTTTAACTTCTTGAGTTCTTTATATATGCTGAATATTAGCCCTCTGTCAGAAGTAGGATTGGTAATGATCCTTTCCCAATCTGTTGCCTGTCGTTTCGTTGGGATGACAGTGTCCTTTGCTTTACAGAAGCTTTTCAGCTTCATGAGGTCCCACTTCTTGATTGTTGATCTTAGAGCCTGTGCTGTTGGTGTTCTATTCAGGAAGTAGTCTCCTGTGCCAATGAGTTCTAGGGTCTTTCCCACTTTTTCTTCTAAATGGTTTATTGTGTCTGGTTTTCCTCTGCCCAGGCCCTTCTGGCTTTCATAGTTTGGGATGAGAAGTCTGATGTGGTTCTGATTGTTCTATTTTCATATGTTACTTGACCCTTTTCCCTTGCTGCCTTTAATATTTTTTTCTTTGTTTTGTAGGATAAGTGTTTTGACTCTGATGTAAGGAGAGGTATTTCTTTTTTGGTCAGTCTATTTGGTGTTCTCTAGGCTTCTTGTATGTTTATGGACACTTCTTTCTTTAAGTTGGGAAAATTTTCTGCTGTGATTTTCTTAAAAACATTTTCTGGTCCTTGAAGCCTGGAGTCTTCTTTTTCATCTATTCCTATTATTCTTAGGTTTTTTCTTTTCATGGCATCCTTGATTTCTTGAATGTTTTCTGTTTGTGACTTTTCCGATTTTATTTTTTTCTTTGAGTGAGGAATCCATTTCAACAAGTATATCTTCTGCTCCTGAGATTCTCTCTTCTATCTCTTGTATTCTATTGGTGATGCTTACATTTGTGGTTCCTGATCTTTTCTCTAAGTTCTCCAGTCCAGGTTTTTCTCAGTTTGTGTTTTGTTTATAGATTTTAATTCTGTTTTCATGCTTTGTACCACTTCCTTCAACCTACTGAATGTGGCTACTATTTTTTTTTGTTTCCTCTCTGTATGTCTTTAATTGTTACTCTACATGTTCTGTATTTCTTTGAGGGTCTTGTTCATTTCCTGTTTTTTTTCCTCTTGTAATTACATAAGCTTTTCTCTAATACTATTTTCCTGTGTCTCTGCTGAATTAAAATCTCCATTGCTTTTGGATGTTTCTGGTTGTGCCATGGTGTCCTGATTTTTGTTGGGTGAGTTCTTATGTCGACCCCTGGCCATTTGTTTATATACACTCAAGGAGCTGATTGTTTCTTGAAGCTGAATTTCAGATTGTAACTGTCAGTCTCTGTTGTCTGGAGTATTCTTCAAGAAGATCAGGAAGTTCCAGTGGTTTGATGGTATGTGTTGTTGCCTCAGTTGTCCCTGTAGGAGGAAATGTTGGTGGTGCAGTTTTGTTGTTGGGGAGGGTGAATAAGTATGTGTGTGTTTGTGTGTGCGTGTTTGGAAGGTGTCTTAAAGAGGAGTGCTAGGGGAGTATAAATGTTTGAGCTATGGGGTTTGGGAGCAAGCGCAGGAGGGGATGAGGGTGCTAGCATTTTTAGTAAGAGCAGACTGCTGGCAAGTGCCTGGATTTCCATTGTTCTTCACACTCTGTTGGGTTCCACAGGCTGGACTCTGAGGTCAGTGGGTGGCGTTGTGGGCGCCTCCTTTTGAGCTAGGGACTGAGCACCCCAGTCTGGGATGGTATCTGGGGACACCTTAGTGTGGACCAGTTACTCAGTGTCCTTGTCGGGGTGGTGGCTGGTTGCACCGGCACCGTGGGAGGTGCGTGTTCTGCTCATGGCTAGCAGTTGTGCGACAGCTGTTTCTCCCAGGTCTGGACTGGTATCAGAGGTGCTTCATTCTGGACCAGAAACTCTGTGTCCCTGTCAGATATGGCTACTGGCAGGGTGGCGGGAGGCAGTGCAGTCAGATCAGAGTTAGCCGACATGCACAGCTGATGCACCCAGCTGGAATGGTCTCTGCAGTGCCTCAGCCTGGCCGGGAGACTGTGTGTGTCCTGGTCCAGGCAGCTGGTGACACCGAGGGAAGCTGCAAGTTCAGATCAGGGCTGTGCACAGCCGGTCACCTGAGTTTTTCCAGTGATTAACTGGGTGTCCCTAGGACTTTCCCGCTTGTTTTCCTCACAGTAGGAATTCTGCTCACCTGGCAATCACAAACTTTGGTGTTTTAGGTCCCAGATTTCAGTCTCCTGGTCGCTGTGAGGACACTGCTGTCCCACTCCTCAGACACAGTGTCCTCCCTGGGCACCATCTTGGAGTCCTCATTCATCTTCTTAAAGAGAAATGAATTATACTGATACATTTCTTTAATGTAAAATGTGAATAAGTAAATATATGATTCATAATCTTGGAAGATGCTAATCAAAATAAAATTGTATGAATTTCATTTGTCTAACTGACAAATAATGCATTATAGGCAATACTCAACACAGGAAGGATTGTGAAATAGACAAAGTGAAACTACAGTTTTTTTTCTGTCTCTTTTCTGTGTCTGTTCACTCCCTTCCACTGTTCTCTTTCAGAGTATTCCTCTTCTTCCCTTCCTACACACACATGCATGTACAGACCTGCATGAACAGAAACACACACACAGCAGTGCATGCAAATATATATCTACATGAACATACACATTCATGTACATGAAGGTATAGATCAGCACGAACACACAAACACACTCCCTGCCACACACATTGCAGACATGACCAGCATTACCTGGGAGAGGTGAGTAGTATTTTGTTTTGGAAAGGAACACAAATTTAGGAAAACTGTCATTAGTCAAGACAGGTATGTAGACAGGTGGTTAACAATGCCTTCTTTTAATTCACCTCCCTCTCAACCATGCTAACCACACTTGGGCTAGAAACATTTAGGTGAGAACCCATTTGGGGAAACTATTATTCCATTCAAAACATAATCACAACAGAAAAAAAAAAGATTTAGGAAAACTTTCTTAAAATGTAAGTCAACCTGGTTGATCTCAAGACCCTAGTGTAGATCTGGAGTCAAGAAGTGATTTCAACACTTATTACTTAAGCAACTCAGTACTTAGGATATTAGTTGTCTTAATAAAAAAAGCTTTGAAACCATACACACACATGCTCATGCTAGCATACACACACACGATGAGTCAGGACTTCTGTAATGATTACTGAAGACCCTCATATATCCAGAACTGATGCCTGATGCAAAAATTTATTTGCTAGCCCTTTCAAGTTTTTCTCCTGTCTTCTACATGTCCTTGAAGTCAGTTACACGTCCTTCTGTATGTTGAGGGCACAGACAGAGAAGAGGGATGATGTTAATCAGTCTGAGACACAAGTCACAGATTGATTGGAGAAGACATTATGGGCTCCTCAAAAATACCATCTATAGCTAGGGGCAAAATGTCGCTCTTGCAAATTGCAATCAATGTCATTGTCCTTGTAATTGTTCACTTATAGAGAGACTGACCCTATTAAGATGAGTATTTGATACAGGCACCCATAAGTCATGGTGAACAATAACCACTTAGTAGGTTCTTCTAGCTATGTTTATTTTTGGCTTTAAAAATATTTTGGGGTTTAAAAGACCTGGGACTTTCATTTAGGATGACATTGCCTATGCAGATTTAAACTCAGACAGAATTTCACCTCAGCAATTCCCCATCTGCTCCTTTTTTCGTTTTCCAGAATGTGGGAAACCACCACACAGGAATCACAGCAGCTATGCCTCACTGACAAGGCCTCTATTGCCAAGCTACTTTGATCAGTGAGAGAGACTGGCTCTTCCTAAAATGCACAGTTCTACCCCCATTTTCAATATGTTCATGATGCTACATATCAATTAGCTTTGAATCATTTTTATTCATACAATGCACTAGAAAGAAACACATGAGGTTTTAATAGCATCATAATTTTAAAGTGTTTTTGCAATTCATTATTTCCCCAAATCCTAGCAATAGATCATTTTCCATTTGTACTCTTTCTTAAAAGATTTATCTTTTGTGTGTGTGTGTGTGTGTGTGTGTGTGTGTGTATGTTTTTGGCATATATGTGTAGGTTTAGCAGAGGCCACAAAATAATGTCAAATGTCTTGAAGATGGAGTTTTAGATGATTGTGAGCCATCTAACATGAGTTCTGTGAACCAAACTTGTGTCCGATGGAAGAGTAGCAAGTGCTTTTAGCTGCTGGGACATCTCTCCAACCTCATGTTTCCTGTTCCTTATTGAAGTGAAGAAGGTGGGTCAGAAAGAGGAAGTCACTGTTTGATAGAGAATGGTTGTATCACACACACACACACACACACACACACACACACACACTTAAGCTCTGATCCTAATATAGAAGCAAACAACACAACAGCTCCCGAGAAAGAGCTTTCTGAAGCATCTGGAATTATTTACACTAAATTGATAGAAAGTAGTATTGCTTTATTATTCTTGAAGAATATTTGATTATTGTCATCGACCTCAGATCCATTAACCCCCTGCTGTCAGTTATTGTTAGGGCAGGTAAAATTTAGATTTTCTTGGATAAACACAGAAAACAGATTAAGGTCCTGCACATGCTGCCATGTTCACCAAGTTTTTCTGATTCCATCCTAACTCCTAAAGGTGAACAGAAGGAGTGAACCATATCTAACTACGTCCAGAGCTGATTAGATAGTAACGTGGCTCTCAAAAGCAGGCATGAGTGATGTTTTGGATTTCCCATCACTCTCTGACGGAAGGCCTTTCAGTCATCCCAATTTCCTCTCCTTTATAAAAATAGCTTTCCTACTCTCCCTGAGTTAAGCTGTTGTTTTGAGTTTCCTGAACTTTTTCTTCTCATTATCTGCTATTTATATTAGTCACCAATTTAATTGGCACTTTAGGGCTTCCATACATATTATGATTATCGCTTACTATGTTTTCATTTTCCCACTGACTGACCAAGGCCACATTTTAAACATTTTGTAAGTTAAATAGGAAACCTGACTTTGGAGAAGGAATGAGTGGGGATCAGGATATCTGATTTTTTTCATTGGTTCTACAAAAAGGTTCAGAATTATGTGGTTGGCAAATATATTCTCTTTACTACAGTGAGAAATTTTACCAAAGCTGGATTTGGTCACTATAAATTTTGCTCACAAAATTATTTTTCTTCATATTTTCATCATGTGAATATTCTCCATATTGAGGGCAGCAGTAACAATACTGTAGATAGAAGGTTGGAATATACTGGCTACATATTTGGTTTCAGGAAAGAACATGTGACATTTACTGATAACAAATGTCCATATGAAACCCTCTTTTCAGTGCCCTTAATCTTGACACGCAGATAGGACTGTCAAGGCCATCCATCTTTTTCTTCAGCTGCTGGCTCTATTTCCAATACTAATTTTGCTTCCATTTTTAGAGAGGAAAAAAGACGCTAAGTTGAAGGAAAAAAAAGATGTTTCTTTTTTTTTAAGAAGCAGGTAGTCTAAACATAGTAATTTATCTTTCTAGGATTAAATGAGCTGATCTCATTTCAGCTTAGGCATTTAAACTTGCCAAAGAAAAAGTTTTTGACTTAACATGCATTCATGGCTTCCTTCTCCATCGTGAAGAGTGATGGGATCATTGCCCATATGGATTACTTATGAATAAAATGCCAACACCCTCTGATCCATGCAGAGGAAGTTCAGTTGATGGGGAGAAAGTATTTCAAGGTGACAGAATTCACTATTCTAAATGTGTCCCACGGGAGTTCAGAAGCAATGATTATATTACCCACTGTACAAGCTTCTCTGCTAGATGACTGCATAATCAAGGCATTGGAGTTGACATATTTGTAGTAGACAATCATATTGACAACCTTCTGAATCTATAAATAGTGGCGAGGACATGTATAATATTTTCTAGATACAGCGATATGGCTCTTAATCTTGATATAATCCACAGGGGAAAAGCCCAGGGGCATTCATATGGGGTGTTCATTATTGCTGCATGACTTACACGACCCCCACCACAGATTTATCAAGCTTCTAGGACATATGCCATGTTTGTAGCATGTGTGCTCCTACCTCACTGCCTTAGATGAATCATCCTGGCAGTGGCAATGTGACACTCTCCAGAGGCTTTTCTGGGGTAGGTATGTATGTCCTCAACAAACATTTACTATGAATTGATAACACTTGACTTCCACACACTGTACATGGCAGACACTCATCCCAGAACCTTAAACTCTTCTAACCTTTCTACATCATTAGTAGAGAGAATCCTCTATGTGGCCATTACTTTGTGGATGGGAAACTTATAACCCAAACTCTTATCGGGCACAGTTAGGTAACATGCTGTAAAACAATAACAACAACAACAAAACCTATAGGTTTAAATGTTTCTAAAGCACGTTATTTGAACCCAAGTTTTTGAAAATGAAAGTTTTCCTTTTCTAGCCCTATAATAGTGGGCAAAAAAAAAATAACAATATAGTTTTTGTGCCTTAGTGTTCTCCTTGGTAAATTGGCAATACTAATTATAGCTATCTAAATGTGTATTCAATACCAGAATAGTGTGTGGCTCATAACACAAGCTCATTATGTTATCAAACACAGTATGTTCCATCATCACTTCATTCCCCTATGCGGATGATCTAAGGTTATAATTTAAGGGCCTCATAAAACTAATGCTGCCAACAATATCAGTGCTTTCACGTGTAAGTATATCATAATGCTTCCTTCTGAGGGTGACATGATACAGGGGAGCAGTAGACTGGTACAGTTACTGCATCACAAAGCCTCACACCCTTTGTACCAGGCCCTGTGCCCTTGTCTAACTGCTGTGGCATGGATTGAAATGATTTGCTTTCCAACATCCCTGTTAGATTTTGGTGTTCCTTGCTGCAGCCTCATTCCATATGCTGAACTCAAGACTCCTGAGAAGGTCAAGGTCAGTGCTGTAGCCGGGCTTTCTGTTTGCTATAATAAGACAACTGATGGCACAGTTAAGGAAGGACCGATTTATTTTGGTTCATGGTTCAGAGGTTTTAGTTTGTCATGGTGAGTGGAAATTGCAGAGAAAGGGAGGAAGGGAAAAAAGGGAGGGAAGGAGGAAGGGAGTAACACAGAGACAGACAGAAAAGAGACAGACAGAGAGAGAGAGAATATGTATGCTGAGGGTTTTTTCTTCTTCCCCATCTTCATCCTGGACCAGCTTATAGGACAGTAGTTTTCAGGAAAGATGTCTCAATTTAGTTACTCCTCTAGGGAAATGCCCTCACAGATACACCTTGAGGCATGCTTTTCCAATCTCCTGGGCATTTCTCTCCTGTTCAACCATATGGACAGGATTAGTTGTCACTATGATACAGCTATGATATTTCCTGTCATTTGTACTCAATGACAAGGAATTTGTACAATCTATGATTTGAGTGCATTTGTTTACCACTGGAGTTGGCAGAGATCTTTAAGATCAGAGAAAACAAATGAGTCAACATTTGACATTAGCCAAACAATCTAACTAGGACAATTCAAAGCACTCATGGTAACTGTAATACAGGCACAGCACAGATCAGGTATGCTGAGAGTCTGTCTTCATATATATGTGAACTATATCTTGCAGTGAACAGATATGGTTGGAGCTTAACTGTGTTTAGAGTGGATGAGTTTCCTAAGACTCCTTACTAAGAAAGCCTTTCCTGGGCTACCATAATGTGTAGCCATGGGCTTGGAAAAGCAGGGAAGCATACAACAGTGTAAATGCAGGTGTTTGGGAGGAGGTGCTTTGGGAAAGCAGAGGTCTCAAGACACAAGATTCCTGGTTACTCGAGAATTAGTATGCTTAACATTGAAATATTCTGACAAGAATTTAATTTTCTTCAAACAAGTCTAAGTAGTAAGGGCAGTGACATTGTCAATGGACGTTGAAAAACAGTATAGACTGTTAACTTAAAATAATTTTCTTTTTAAAATTTTATTTATTTTTAATATTAGTTGCAGTTTATTAACTTTGTATCCCAGCTGTATCCCGCCCCCTCATTCCCTCCCAATCCCACACTCCCTCCCTCATCTCCTCCCTGCCCCTTTCCAAGTCCACTGATGGGGAGGATGTCCTCCCCTTTTATCTGACCCTGGTTAAAATAAATTTCTTATATAGTGCTTCACTATTAAGAATAAAAAGCACATGAGCACATGAGAAACAAAATCAATGCGGCAGAAACTCTCAGTATTTAGATTGTATTTTAATATCTGTTAGGTTGTCTTGGACTTAGAAGAAAGAATAGTTGTGTTACATATTTAAAATACAAGTATTATTCTTTTTGATGTTTAAATCTACAATTTGTTAAGAACACCCACTGTGAAATATTTTTTGCAACCAGGTAATTTGGCACATCCACATCCTTGTCATAGTTCCTTATAGTTTGTGGTAATACTACTGGAAATTCACCAACTTAGTAAATTTTCCATATATAATCTTGTCCCTGTATTTTTCCAGAAACAGACAAGCATAAACCATTGCTTAGAAACCTGTAACCTCTCACCACCCCCTCTAAGCAATGCACTTAGCAACTTGTTAGCATCCTAGGACCCCTACCTGCATCTAGCTACACATATACCTGCTCTAGAAAATAAAAATAAGCTGCTCTTTTTATCATTCCCCTGCAAATACCCTGTTTCTATGCAAACACATCTTGGAATACAATCCAGGAAACATAGACAATATAATAACCTGGCCCAGAATGGCTGAGTTAATGTGCAATCAGAGTAAACCATGTCCCTAGGTGAACTTTTAGGGAGAATCTTCTCTATGCTATCTTTTACCTATTCATAATAGAACACATATATCATTGCAATAAAATGAAGGGCATGGGCAGTGATTAAAAGGCCAGGTAATCCAAGCCTGTCAATTAAAATAAAGAGACACCCAAGCTATGCTCTTGGTAACAAAACGCCTCTCTTCTTGAACTCCATTAATAGAGGCTCCAGACAATGACTGGCACTCTTGATTGTATTCATTCTTGTAATCCACTATCAATCTTGATGGAGTATCCCTTTCTAATCTATATTATTGTTTTTCTTTGAGAAATATTTCCTCAGTATTTGTATAATCTGTGGGAAACTTTGTCTCAATTACTTGAATAAGAGGCCAGAACCTGGAAACACCCACCCAGACCAGTAAGGAACCTGCTATACAATAGCTCGTAAGACTTATACTAGTTGCAAGTTATTGCAATTTCCTGTTTACCTGGGGTCTGAATCCATACCTTTGCAAAAGGGGTGTGTATTTTATCATGCTCATATTTCTGCACGTGGCTTATAGTATCTGTCATTTAACAACTATTTAAAACATTTAAATAGTGTTTAACATCAGAATAAAACGTTTTGGGTAACACTTATTTCCTTATATCCTTTATTGTGAAGTGTTGTCCCATCATCTTGAGAGATCAAAGAGATTCCCTGAAGGAACAATATCTTCCTTCAATATAGCTCTGTGATGCAGGGCAGCCCTCAACCTACAAGGAAGCAGACTGTTCTCTCTTACTACTCATTGCTTACCTTTAATTTTGGTTAGTACTGCAAAGCTCTTGGTGATTTTTTTGAGTGTTTTGTTTTGTTTTGCTTTGCACTAAAGCTGATTTATATATCCATTTCACTGTACACATTGTTAGCTTCTTGAAGCCAGATGCCCATCTCCATTGCATGTCCTCTGAAGAACTTAGCATACTGCCTCACAGAAAGAGAAGGCTTGCTAAATTGAATTACACTGATAATGATCAAAAAGGTTAGGGGAATAGAAAGCTTCAGAACAGATTAAAAGAACACAGATTTCTTATCTCAAACAAGAGATCAGATGCTATTTTAAGTGTCTATTAATCAATTAAGTCTGTTATATACTGAATGGGGAATGAAGGGTACAATGGTGCCCAATGGCCTCCAGTTGTTTCCAGTTTTTGAAAGAATAGGTAAGGACTCTTGGCTTCTTTTTTGTCTTTTGATTATACGGACCATGTGTTTTTAGGAAATACACCTCACTGGCTCTGCAATAAGGCTCAAAGAATTTTGTTCCAATTACTGTTTGTATTCATAATTCAAGAGATGTTATTTTATATAGGGATTTATTGTTGTATGTGACTATTAGATTTTAACCAGAATAACCCTAGTATATGAACTTGTTTGCTCATTTTACTGAAACACATACACTGTTTTTTCACCTCTATGTGGCAATTACTGTGAGCATTTGCTATGGTTTGGGCCATTAGTGATACACCAAGAATCCAAAACCAAAAGAAATAGCAGACCTGTCCTTGTTGTTCTGAACAGTTAATATCTGAAGACATAATGTCAATATAAAGTAAAAGTACTTACTTTAATGTAAAATGCACTCAATGTGTATTATGTACTAGTTTCCAAAAAATTTGCCACAGATTTGGAGGCAAATCTGTGTTGTAAGTCTGTCACAACATAAGGCACAAATATCCTTTTTCTTTGTCTAGAAGCCATGTTGCAAAGCAAAAGAGCAATTCATATGAATTTTATTTCATACATTTCATTTATTCCAATATATACAAAATTTAATTTCAACATGAAAGCAATGGAAAACTTATTATTATTAAGGCAGTTCATGTTTTTTATTTTTTAATTGAATGTTCAAATTCTAGACTACTTTAGGAGATTATCAACAGATCAACTATAATTTAAGTATTCTTAGTGGCTCTGAGTAGTTACTCTCAAAATATATAAACAGTATGGAATTCCATCACAACAAGAGAGAAAGAGTCACACAGACACACTGGTAAAAATCTTGTTTGTGTGGGCCTGACAGGGAATTAGCCTAGAATGAACAAATGAATAGCCAAGATCTCAACATAAAATGAAGACTTCAGTGTTTTATGTAAATGCATGTGAAATTTTTGCTATATATTTTGAACACTTCTTGTTTATTAGTGTGTTTGGTCTTTGCAACAACAATATAAAAATGAGAGCTCCATTATATAGTGTACTTTATAGATGAGGGAAGAAATATGAAGGAAACCAATGAGCTGTCCAATTGTATGTAAATGTTAAGTGTGAGGGTGTGGAGCTTTGTTGTAGGATCTAGTTCTTCACATCTATGCTGTTTTCCTACTGTTGGGCCACATAGACCTAGTGATGAATCTAATGTTCTGTGAAGATCATTAGAAGACACACATTAGAGAAGCACCAAAGCTGTAAGATAAACTAATGAGGCAAATGCATTTTCCTAAGGATAAAAGTTGATCAGAGAATAAATACAGTGCACTGCTCTAAAAACAGATGTGATGGCAATGTATTACATTTCATGATTGTATTATGTAGTACATGCATAGAGCCTCATGTTATTTTGTTAATAAGGAGAAGAATACATTGACAAATCTTCTTGCCGCATAGTGTCTAGCAATATCGAGAAAACATAATTGGACAAATATTTTCTGTCTTGTTTATTGAAGACGTCTACACAATCAACATATTGGAAGTCAAAGGATGAAACACTTAGCATATGCAAACTCCAACCTAAAGAAAGTTCCTGTTGCTGCAGAAATAGTAAAACTGTATCAGTTCAAAGCAATGTTTAGTGTTGGAGACCGAGAAGCAGTGTGCTGATTTGACTAGGATTGGCTTCCAGAGGTGCATATGTTTGAACTTTATGGAGGTGAAAGGGATTAGGCAGTGTGGCCTTGATGGAACATGTGTGCCCTTCTTGGGGTAGGTGTGTCACTGGAGGATGAGCTTTAAGGCAGCAGCAGCACAGCCAGTTTCAGAGTCTCTCTCTTCCTGCTGCCTGCTGATTTTTTTTTTTGTTTTGTTTTGTTTTGTTTTTTTCTTTTTTTTTTAATTTATTTATTTTTATCTCAATCACAGGTTGGGTACTTTGAATCCCAGGCGTAGCCCCCTCCCCCATTCCCTCCCACCCTCCCACTCCCTCCCTCATCTCCTTCTTCCCTGCCCCCTCCAAGTCCACCAACAGGGGAGGACCTCCTTCCCTTCCATCCAACCCCCAACTTATCCTGTCTCCTCAGGGCTGGCTGCAAAGTCCTCCCCTGGGATCTAGCCAGTCTGTCACTCCCCGGCTTATATGGGGGAGGGTCAAAGAGTCAGCCATCAAGATCATGACTGAAACAGTCCCTGTTTCCCTGAATAGGGTCTTCAGCCTTACACCAAGTTATCATGGGCCCCATCCGTGCGGGGGTTCCAGTCCAC
>JAQQSO010005203.1:0-12210 GCA_028658305.1 Pachyuromys duprasi
GCAAGGATAGATGACAAGCATGGAGGAAAAAAGTTAATGAGATAGTTTCAAGAGTTTAAGATGGAATTAAAAACATAGCTCAGTCAACAAAATACTTGCTGCACATGCAAGAAGATGTGAGTTTGATTCCCAGACACCAAGTAAAAAGGAGGCTAGATATGGTAGGACAATTTTGTATTAGTGTTAGGGTAATACTGGCATTATAATACTGGCATTGGGGAGACAGAAGCAGGCAGACTCTTGGGGCTTGCTGGCCAGCTAACTTAGCCTAATCAATGGGCTCGAGGTGCATTCTAATAACTGTGAGGCACAAAACAAAGTGTGTGTATTCTGAGGAACAGCATCTCTGGTTGAAATCTGGCCTCCATGCATGAACATACACGCTTAAACATAAATGAATATGCACAAATGCCCTTTCTGAAATATGCTAAAAATTGTCTGTATATGTGTGGATGGTGCTAACATATAGGATATCTGAAGTTTATCAACTATTACACTAAATGCATATAAACAAAGGAAGCTATTCAGGTAGCTCTAATATCAGTATCATATTATGTGAATTCTAGAAACTTTTACACAAAAGATAGAAATTTAGACTTGAAATGTTTGTACAAAATATAATGGGCCTTGTGAATCAGTAATGTCATAAAATAAAATCTCAGAGCATGGTAGAATTTAACGAGAATGTTAGACAAAAAGGCTTCTCCTGTTAGTCACAACCACTATGATTTAAGCTCCTGCATGATATCCATGCTTTCTTTCTGCTGCTGACATACTCACTGATGGGCCTTTAGCATGTAAGCGCAACACACTGAATATATGAGGGTTAATGCATGTGTGAGGGAAGAGGGCCACTGCTGAATGAAGCTGGAAGTGTATTTCAAACCACTTTATACATCGAACTGTGAGACATCTGGAGGAGACAGGATGGCTTGGTGGTATACTTGTTTCTAAAGACTGTCATGACAAATCATTACAGACATTTGTCTTCAGACAACATGGACACGCGTTCTCAGGTCTGGAGGCTTCAAGATAAAACGAGATGTCAGAAGCTCTGATGATCTTTCTGAAGATGGAAGACAAGCACTCTCCCTAGCCTCTCCCCAGCCTTTGGTCACCGCTAACAGCTTCTCCTGTTCTTTGGTGTCTGATGTGAGGCCGTGGAGGGGCGCTGCATACTAGCTAGCTTCTCCTGCCTTGATCAGCCTGCTTTCTTATAGAACCCTGTAGAGCCACCAGTCCCAGGGCGGCCCCACCCACAATGGACTAGGTCCTCCTCTGTCAATCAATAATTAAGAAAAATGACTTTTATCTGGCTCTTTTACAGCAATTTTCTCAATTGACACCCCCCACCCCTTAAATAACTCTAGTTGTGTCAAGTCGACATAACACTGGCCAGCACACTTGGATTCTAGTTTCACCGTAAGAGCTTCTGGCTCTGTCTGTGGAAATGGTTCAGCAGCTAAAGTGTTTGTGAGGTCCTAGGTTCATATACCTGTAACCCATGTAAATGCTGGGTGGACATGACACCCACCTGTAACCTCGGTGCTCGGTAGCCAGCTGGCATCCCAGACTAGCTGCCGAAATCCCGGTTTAGCAAGGGACGCTGCCTCAATAAGTAAGTGGAGACTGATCAAGAACTACACAGGTGTTAACAGAGCGTTTCATATGCTGGAGTACATATGTGCGCCCGCATACACTCACGTACCCACACACGTTTATATATGCACCTGCACACAAAATACATGCACAAAAGAAAAAGACAAAGTTTGTCTGTGTCTCACAGAACTACCTTTCCTTTTGGAGTGTGGGTGTGTCTGAAGGTCTCACTCCTTGATAGGGTTCAACAGAGTGAGAATGCTCTCATTTGACCATATCAGCAAAGATCCAATCACCAAAACAGTCACATTCATGGGAACCAACGGCTAAGATGTTAGCCTATCTGTTTTCAAGACACACTTATACCAGATAGAGCAACAGGGCTGTTGATGACCTTTGAGCCAAAGTCAGCCTGTGAAGTCTCCAGGCTTCTAAATGTAAGTCTGTGTTAATTTTAGTACTGTGTACCAGGAACAAGACGCTCGTAAGTGTCCGTAGTAACCCGGTGAAAAATTTCAGAGCATGGCAGCCAAGTCCTGGATCTACTGCATTTCTTGTTGTTGATGACTACAAAGTTCTCTCTCACTCCAAAGGACTGTGTAGAATTCAGATTTCTCCAGCACGTCTTTGCCAAATAATGTGAGAAACTTTCCTTGCAGTAAGTTTCTTTTAAGGTAGCTGCAAACCTAATTGGTACATCAATTGGCAGGTGCAAGTTAATTTTATGGGTACTTAATTGCTAATTTCCTATGCAAATCAATATTTGAACTTTTAATTCTCAATTGAGCATGCATTAAAATGGGATTTTAACTGCTTAAAGTAAGTGAAAAATTTCTAAGTGTGTTTGCGTGCGTCAAAATAAGCTTTCGGTGCTGCTGCTAATATCGTCTGTGGATTGAAAGCAAATCTTGATAAAACCTTTTAAGAAGTAAATATCATTGCAGAAATTTTCTTATTTCTAGAGGGGCAAACATCTAGAAGGGTTTCCAAAACTTGCATTTTTCTTCACTAATAATTCCCATGTCACAAAAGTTAATTGGTAGAAGTCGGTCATTAGAAAAAAAGATATAATCTTAGGGAGAAAATGATACTAAACATAAAATTTAAGCATGAGATTTACTTTATATGCATGTACTGAAGATAATTTTGTATAATATTTAGCTTTCCTTATTTTTAAGTGTGGCTTTTTACATTAAATCATATGTAGAAATTTGACTTGAGGTCTTGTGTTGAAACTCAAAACTTTTATTTATCTAATAAGACTTCTGGTCAATGTTTATTAATTTAAAAAAAATTAAAGAGTCTGGAGTCTGGTTATGATTTTTACTTAGGAGCATTTCTGAATTAAAATTTCAGATTTGAGAAGTTTAGTGTGTATATATACATAAACATATATATATACATACAAACATATATATTATATAGTGTTTTGATAAAACAGTATCTACTCTATGGTAACAATATTTCTGTCTTTTTAGTACAGTTAAAAATCTCAGATCTCTTCATCTACCACAGATTTACGTCTCACTTGTGATTCTCCTGCCTCAGCCTTCTAAGTAAGAGCTTGGATTACAGAACTGTGCCACCAGATCTGGCTTTTGTGACTCTCTGTGGAAAATATGCATATATGTGTAAATTTACACAATTATTTCACCTTTACAAATAAGAAGCCTTCACAGATTGGGAACTGTATGACTTTTAGATCCATTTTTAATAGCGCTTTAAAATTTCTTCCATTGGCAGGAGCTGCCATCAACCGTTCCATTTGATGATAACTTAGACATGGCTGTAAGATTTTGGATACCTACCTAGGGCTGAAACTCAGCTGACCATAATCAAATCCCTTTAATCATAGTCTAGACCTCAGAGATGGGGCAAGGCAGATATTCAAAACACCAGAAAGATTTGATTTATCATTGCCTTAATGACCAAGTGGAGCATTCTAAGACTTCAGAAAGTGCTCTTCATCTTTGGATAGTCAACACAAAAATAGGGCTCAACACTATAATCACTAACTACTAAATTCTAGTACCAACAGAAGAGAGATGGGAGGTAGATATGCCTCCATAGCTTCTGAGCAGCATCCATATCCCTGCTTAGTGACCTCAGGCAGAGCATGCACTCATACAGTCAGACATCTTTCTTACAGAATTTTAAGATTTTTTTATTTTAATTTTTATTAATTATACTTTGTTCACTTTGTATCCCCTCATAAACCCTTCCCTCTTCCCCTCCCAATCCCACCTTCCCTCCCTTGTCTCCACACATGCCCCTACTCAAGTCCACTGATAGGGGAGGTCTTGTGAGTCTTTCTGCTTCTGGGATAGGTCACTCAGGATGATCCTTTCCAGTTCTCACCATTTACCTGCAAATTTCATGATATCCTTGTTTTTTATTGCTGAGTAATATTCCATTGTGTAGATGTACCACAATTTCTGTATCCATTCCACAATTCCCATCAAATTACCAATACAATTTTTTACAGACCTTGAAAGAAAAATTCTCAATTTCTTATGAAATAACAAGAAACCCAGAATTGCTAAAACAATCCTCTACAATAACAGATCATCTGGAGGTATCTCTATCCCTGATCTCAAGCTGTACTATAGAGAAACAGTAATAAAAACTGCATGGTACTGGCATAGAAACAGAATGGTGGATCAATGCAACCGAACAGAAGACCCAAAAATAAACCCACACACTTATGGACACCTGATTTTTGACAAAGATGCCAAAACCATACAATGGAAAAAGATAGCATCTTCAGCAAATGGTGCTGGTCTAACTGGATGTCTACATGTAGAAAAATGCAAATAGATCCATACTTATCACCCTGCACAAAACTAAAGTCCAAGTGGATCAAAGACCTCAACATAAAACCAGACACATTAAATTTGTTAGAAAAAAAAGTGGGGAAGAGCCTTGAACTCATTGGTACAGTAGACAACTTCCTGAACAGAACACCAACAGCACAGGCTTTAAGAGCAACAATCAATAAATGGGACCTCATGAAACTGAAAAGCTTCTGTAAAGTGAAGGACACTGTCATCAAAATAAAACAACAGCCTACAGATTGGGAAAAGATCTTCACTAAACCTTTATCTGACAGAGGGCTAATATCCAGTATATATAAAGAATGAAAGAAGTTGAAAAACAAAAAATCAAGTAATCCAATTAAAAAATGGGGAACAGAGCTAAACAGAGAACTCTCCATAGAGGCATATCGAATGGCTGAGAAACATTTAAGGAAATGTTCAACGTCATTTGCCATCAGGAAAATGCAAATCAAAACGACCCTGAGATTTCACCTTATACCTTTCAAAATGGTCAAAATCAAAAACTCAAGTGATAAGACATGCTGGAGAGGTTGTGCAGAAAGGGGAACCCTCCTCCATTGCTGGTGGAAATGTAAGCTTGTACAACTACTCTGAAAATCAATCTGGTGCTTCCTCAGACAACTAGGAATAGTGCTTCCTCAAGATCCAGCTATACCCTTCTTAGGCATAAATCCAAAAGAGGCTCAAGTACATAATATGGACATTTGTTCAACCATGTTTGTAGCAGCTTTATTTGTAATAGCCAGAAGCTGAAAACAACCCAGATGACCCTCAACTGAGGAATGGATACAGAATTCTAAGATTTTTTTACTTTTAATTTTTTTGTATTTATTTATTTCAATTTATTCACGTTGTATCCCTTCTCTAGACCCCTCCTTCCACTTCTCCCAGTCCCACTCACCCTCTTTGTTCTCCCTCTATGCCCTTTCCCTAATACCCTGATAGGGGAGGTCCTCATCATCTGACCCTAGCCTATCAGGTCTCATCAAGACTGGCTGCATTGTGTATCAAAGCAGATACTGAGACTCATAACCAAACCTTCGGCAGAGTGTAGGGAATCCTATGAAAGAAGGGGGAGTTAATATGACCTGGAGAGCACAGGAGCTCCACAAGGACCAAATATATCTGGGCACAGGGGTCTTTATGAGACTGTTTCTCCAACCAAAGACCATGTATGGATATAACCTAGAACCTCTGCTGGGGTGTAGCCCATGGTAGCTCAGTATTGAAGTCGGTACCCTAATGAGGGGAACAGGGATTATTTCTAACATGACTCAATGGCGGGCTCTTTGACCTCCCACTCCCCAAGGGAGGAGCAGCCCTGCTAGGCCACAGAGGAGGACTTTGCAGCCAGTCCTGAATATACCTGATAAACCAGGGTCAGATGAAAAGGGAGGAGGTCCTCCCTTATCAGTGGACTTGGAAAGGGGCAGGGAGGAGATGAGGAAGGGAGGGTGGGATTGGGAGGGAATGAGGGAGAGAAATAAAAGTTAATAAAATGTAACTAGCAATAATAATAATAATAATAATAATAATAATAATAAAAGACTGGCTTCATCATCTTCTGTGGTCTGGAATGACTTGTACCCCTCAGGGAGAAGTGATGAAAAAGCCAGTCACTGAGTCCATGTCAGAGACAGCCCTTGTACCCCTTACTGGGAACTCACTTGGAAACTGAGCATCCAAAGGGCTTCCTTTGAACAGGGAGTATAGGTCCTCTCCATTCTTGGTCCTTAGTTGGAGTATCTGTTTCTATAGGGCCCCCTGGGCCCTGAATGCACTTGATCTCATCAGAATTCTAAGTTTAAAAAAAATGACTGTTGACGATGGAAAGAGAGTCAGCAGTTAAATGTATGGACTGCTTTTCTAGAGGACCCAGATTTGACTGTCAGAGCTTAAGCTGGCCAGATCACAACTCCCTTTAACTACAGCTCCAGGAGATTACACTCTCTTCTGGTCGCCATAGGCACTAACACACACACACACACACACACACACACAAACACACACACACACACACACACATACACTAAGTATTTTCAAATAAGTGTTCTTTAAAAAATTAACATTGCTTTAAGCTGCTCCATGTGTATTTACATTACACACATAAATAGAAAACAACATGGTAATCTATATTTAAATCAGAACAATAGTATTTGAGTTTTCTGTTTACTACATAAACTTCAAGAAGAATAGGTAGGATAGGCTATGTGTGGACCTTCCCAATCTGTTTGCTTCCCCAGACCCAGTTCTTAGGACTGCCCCAGCTGCAGTCTTCTGTTCCTGCATGGCTTTTCACACGTCATCTCCCCTTGCCCTTCCTTCTCCCTTTCTCTGCTGTGTCCCAGACCCAAACCCAGGCAGACACCGCCTTCTGCATCCTGAGACATGCCTGGCTGACCGCTCAGGAGGCTCAAGGAATGCCTCCATTCTCTCTGCTCCCCAAGACTCAGTGCTCAGGGGAGCCCCTAGCGGGTTGACAGAACACTGGCTGCAGCCTGCCCTCTCCATATCTTTACTTCCTGTTGATCCAACAGAACATAGGCCCTGGCCTACCCTTTCTATAAAACTCCAACACCAGCAAGTACTGCCCTTGAGCACATCAGCCTAGCAGAGTAGTAGAATAGGCAACACACACTCTGAGAAGGAAGACAGAAAACAGAAACCAAGGCATGAGACAACCACCCAACAAAGATAAACCCAGAAATCAGCACTTTGACTTATGATCATCCCAAACCCAGGTGCCTAGACACCACTGTGAAAACACAGTAACAGTCAGGGCACTATGTCTCCACCAAAGCCCAGCTGTCTTGTCACAGCAGCCCTGAGTATTACAACACAGCTGAAGCACAAGAAGAAAGCATAACATTACCTATATGAAGAAGATAAAAGTCTGTAAAGAGGAATAAATCCCTTAAGGAAACCAAAGAAAAAGAAAAAAAAAACCTGACAACAACAAAACAGTTGAATAAAACAAACAAAAACTGTTCAAGACATGAAAGAGAAGTGATAAGGAAAGCACAAAATAAGGGACTTCTGAACATAAAAAAAAGTTAGGAATACAAACAGGAAATACAGAAGCAAGTTTCAACAACAAAATACAAAAGATGGAAGAAAAATGTTATAAGAATGATTTAAAAGGCCACACAACAGATTTGGTATGAGTGAGATTTATTGTGGGAAAAGGGAAAGTGGTAGAGAAAGACAGGAGGGTACCCTGGAGATAAAAATAGAGACAGATCAATAAAGAGACTAAGAGAAAGAAGATTACGTGAGAGAGGGATCTTGGGCAGGTTCTTTTTATCTAAGAATCTGGAGGTAGCAGGTGATGAGATTTCTGGGCAACCTAGAAGCAGGCTACTGGAATAACAAAAGAATGGCAGCTATTGAAGATTAGCAGAAAATGTTATAGAAGAAAAAGAAGGCCCAGAAAATATTTTCATCAAAATCATAGAAGAAAAATTCCCTAACCTTAAGAAGGAGGTGCCTATGAAAGTACCAGAACACCAAATAAATTGGATCAGAGCAGGAAAGTCCTCTTGCTATATAATAATCAAAACATAAAACATAAAACATAAAATGATGCCTCATTTGCCATTGTCCGTGGGCCTCAGTAAGGCTCATCACGACACTGTTCAACAAGGGAGTGTCATGAACTTAATCGTGAATGGAAAAGATGTGGGGAAACTGTGTCTCATAAATATGTTTTGTAAACTAAGAAAATGTGTGTTAGGATTTGTACAAAGCCAAGAAAGTCTTGAATAAATGTATAAGAAAGAGTAGATGAAAGATACACACGGTATATACTAATTTATAAGTTGATATTAGACATATAATATAGGATAAACATACTAAAATCTACAGACTTAAAGACACTAAGCAAGAAGGAAGACCCTGGGTAAGATAATCAATCCTCACCCAGAAAGGCAAATGGATTGGACATTAGAAGAGGGAGCAAACAGGGAAAAGGACAGGAGCCTATCAGAGGGCCTCTGTAAGACTTTACCCAGCAGAGTATCAAAGCAGATGCTGAGACTCAGCCAAACTTTGGGCACAGTGCAGGGAATCTTATGAAAGAAGGAGGAAATAGAAAGACCTGGAGGGGACAGGAGCTCCAAAAGGAGAGCAACAGAACCAAGAAATCTTGGCCCAGGGGTCTTTTCTGAGACTGATACTCCAACCAAGGACCATGCATGGAGATAACCTACAACCCTTACACAGATGTAGCCCATGGCAGCTCAGTGTGCAAGTGGGTTCCATAGTAATGGGAACAGGGACTGTCTCTGACATGAACTCAGTGGCTGGCTCTTTGATCACCTCCCCCTGATGGGGAAGCAGCCTTACCAGGCTACAGAGGAAGACTATGTAGCCAGTCTGGATGAGACCTAGAGGCTAGGGTCAGATGGAGGGAGAGGAGGACCTCCCTTATCAGTGGACTGGGAGAGGGGCATGGGAAGAGATGAGGAAGGGAGGTGGGAATTGGGAGGGAATGACAGAGGGGGTTACAGCTGGGATACAAAGGAAATATAATTAATATAAAAATTTAAAACTTTAAAAAAAGTGTGTATGAAGGTCTGAGTTAATGTGTGCCCTTGAATGGACACGACCATGTCAAGTACTAATGTCTGAAACCCATGAGAAAGTAGAAAGCCTTCTTCTAGGTAAGGCTAGTATAGCTTTCCTCTGGTACAGGTGTGAATGCTGACAGAGTCTGCGGGTATGAACGCCCACTAACACTGGAGCAGTGTGTGCCAAACCTCGCCACTGCTGCTTCCCCCTCCCAGGTGTCTTCCCTGTGAGACTGCTTGCCCTCAGAGACTTCCTACCCCACTCCACTAACAAACAGCTGAGGTTCTGGAGTCACAGCTGACGTGCTCCTTTAGAGACTGCACCCCCACCGGACCACAGCATGTCGATGTTCTTCCTTACAGCCCCTTGCCATGTTTCCAGGACCCAAGCCAAGGCCTATCTGGTAGTAAGTTAGTGTGAAGGTTTTCTCTTTTAGTGGTGATGACTGGGAAAGGCAGGAATCTTCCTGTATGACAGCAATGCTGTATTTCTTAATGTAAGTTCCAGGTTTTCAACTGCATTCATCTTATGAAAATTTGCTGAGAAATATTATAGATAAATTTATGTCTAGTATTCTTCAGAAAAGTATTTCTTCGGGGGCTTGGCAGATTCTGAGAAGGAAGAGAATGTGTTGATAAAGCATGTATGTGTGTGTGTGCGTGCGTGTATGTGTGTGTATGTATGTATGTGTACCTGTATATACATATATTTGTATGTGACATTCTAGGAACTTTTTTTAAAAGTTGGTATATTTCGGGGATAAGACCGATTCAGAAGGAATGCAGAACATCCTGAATTGTATTAGATGGTTATCACTGGGATTTTTGTTGTAAAGTATTCATCAGAATTAGTGAGATTTGAACATACTCTCTTGTTTCCTCACCTGTAAGGAAGTGGAGGGAAACATAATACATGGGAATAGCTCTGGATGGTGGTCATTATCTTGGATCTATCTACAGAGGAAGCACACCTTCTCCACCACATGAACCATAGCCAGTCTGATGATCAATGGGTACTTGGCAAGGTTAACGTGCTTTGACAGACGTACTGAGCTCACTCTTCAGCAAGAGTGATCCTCTCTGACACAGGTTTCTATTTAAACCCTTACTCTTAGGAGATAATGCCAAAATAATTAACCCATGTTACTGATTATAATGTGATAATTATATAGGGAAAAACTCTTTAGCTAACATATATTACTCTAAGACCAGTTTGTAAGGCTAAATTGATTGATGGTTTTAAAGCCAAAGAGAATATAATAGAGCTGTTCTCTATTTTTAGGTGCAATCTGTTCCTGGCCACACTGCCTAAAAATAGCATGCCATAAGGTAAGATTCCTACTGTGCCTGTGCATGTATGTGCAGACACACAGCAGAGTGGAGCCTTACAAGGGGACTCATCAGAAATGAACACAGTCTATGCTATTTGTTTTCGTTTTCTTCCAAATTTCATTCACAATCTTTACTATGAAAATAAGACTATTTTGAGCCAAATGCTTAATGCACATGTTCTTTCTGATCTAAGCCTCTAATCCCTCTCGTCCCCAACTTCATGTAATATCTCTTATTAAATAATTTACTGAGTCCTCTTTATACATATTTTCTTTAAATTATAAAAGAAGATTACCAAAAGTGAAGTTCAAGATTGGTGATAATATATGAAGAGAACCTAAAATCAATGCTCAATAAATAACAAGTGCACCTGTAATTACTGTTATCATTAACATCAATACTCTTAACTATACACATCTTAAAACATGGCAAAAGGCAAATCTGATTATTTACCAGCTCTGCCTTGAAGGTGGTACGTTTTGTGTCTAATGAAATAGTTCTGTTTTCCTAAGCAACCTGCTTTTTGCAGACACCAAGGGATGTTACCAGGGGATCCTAGCATCTATGTCTTGCTCCGCACCTACACACTAGCGTAGAACTTATACATCTGAGATATAGTCTTAGGTTTTTAAAACCAACCTGCTGAGTCATTCTGTATACACATGGCAGTATGGCCAGTCACTAGAGTATGCCTGACACAAGCAAAGGCCACACCCTCGATGTCCCTAACTTACCCTGGAGGCTCATGAACTCCTCCTCTGCCCATCTTGTAATTTTGACTCAGTTGCCCTCTTATAGTTCTCTTCCAGGTCGCCAAGGATAACTGCTGTGAATTCATGAGCGCACTGGTCTTGTCAAGCCCGGTAGAGACTGTCTCACTCTGGTCCTGGTGCTATCTTCACTGCAAGGCTTGGAACACCAAGGAAGAGACCACTGAACCATGATAAGAGCAAAGGTCAGAGAGAACCAGGGTGAGACAGTCTCTACCGGGCTTGAGCACTCCACCTTCTGTACTTGGATCTGTTGTAAATGTCTGTATTAATTGCTATCCACTGCATAGTGTCTCTGACACAGGACTAAAAGCATCACTGATGTATAAATGCAGAAATACAAATTTATAGGGAGTTCAATACTATGTTCACTAAGCAAAGTACTAGGTTCTGCTAGTTCTGGGCCTATGTGCAGTGAGCCATGGAGTTGACCTGGTCTAACTGCCTTGAGAGAAACGTGTCATGGGTTTTTCAGGTTAGAGTCCATTGCTCCCAGGGCACCATGTGACTTTCAGTTCCTGAGAGACCGATGCATTCTTTCAAGCAGTAGAGCATTCAGGCCATTTTGTGTTTCTATGTCTGCTCCCTTGAAAGTCAAAGACTCTAGGAAGCTTGACAGGAGAATTGGTCCTAGACATTAATCTTGTATGCCCTGCAAAGTTTGCAATATCAGTGTATCCCAGCAATGGCCTCATACTGGCAATTGCTACTGTATTTTGTTTCTGATAATGGTATGAAATGCTGATTGCTCAGAATAAATTGTCACAGCCTATCATCCTATATTAATTCCTCATGGCCCTATAGGGTAACCTAGGCCTGGCAAGTTTTCACAGGTGTTTAAATCTATAAGCTTTCCAACTATAGTTGGCTAGATTTACAGTCCTAGACATGATTTTTCCTAGTGTTTAGTGGGACTCTAATCAAACCAGAAAGTGTTTGTTTATCCCTATAATGTTAATACCATTATGGCATTCATGGGCAGATTTTCTTTTTTTTAATAAATTTATTTATTTTTATATCAATCACAGGTTAGGTTTTTTGCATCCCATGTGTAGCCCCCTCCCACATTCCCTCCCACTCTCCCCAACCCTCCCTCATCTCCTC
>JAQQSO010005204.1:0-12209 GCA_028658305.1 Pachyuromys duprasi
GATCTTGATGGCTGACTCTTTGACCCTCCCCCATACAAGCCGGGGAGTGACAGACTGGCTAGATCCCAGGGGAGGACATTGCAGCCAGCCCTGAGGAGTCAGGATAAGCTGGGGTTGGATGGAAGGGAAGGAGGTCCTCCCCTGTTGGTGGACTTGGAGGGGGCGGGGAGGAGGGAAATGAGGGAGGGAGTGGGAGGGTAAGAGGGACTGAGGGAGGGGGCTCCGCCTGGGATTCAAAGTACCTAACCTGTGATTGAGATAAAAATAAATAAATTAAAAAAGAAAAGAAAAGAAAATTATTTTCAAATTGGAGAAAAAAAGAATAGAACATAAAGGCTGCTTCCTCCAAGGTCCAGAAAATATTTTCAACAAAATCATAGAAGAAAATTTCCCCATCTTGAAGGAGAGGCCTATTCCCATACAAGGGGCCTACAGGACACCTAGTAAATTATACCAGAAAAAATAACGTTCAAAACAGTAATTATACAGAGAAAGGAAAACCATAGGAAAAGCTGCCAGGGAAAATGTCCGAGTTAATATGACAAACCCATCAGAATCAAACCTCCACAGAGATTATGAAAGATAGAAGGGGCCAGATAGTTATCAGGCAGACCCTACCAGAACACAGATGTCAGCCTGGGCTACTATACCCAACAAAACCCTCAGTCATCATAGATGGAGAAGACAAGATATTCAATGACAGAAACACATTTAAACAATATCTACACAAAAATCCAGTGGGTATATACTAGAAGGAAAAATAGAACCTGGGAAAATTAACTACATTTAGGAAAACAAAGGAAACAAATAATCTCACAGTGGAGAAATGAAAAAAAAACTATAAAAATCCTCAAGTTTCTACCATCAGTAGGAAAAACAAAAACAAAAATAAACAAAAAAACACATTCCAAACAGGCTATATTCAATGGTTGCAGAAGACTCAACTACAAACATCTTGGTAAATGTATGTGACTGGAGCTCAAGGGAATAAATGAAATGTAAACTGAGATATAAGGCTCAGGGTGTTTGTAGCCATGAAAATATGAAGTTGAAATCCTTCATAGATGAAATACACAGAATGAAAGCTATAGAGAACCCTAGGAATCACCAAGAGCACTGCCAACATTGTGGAACAGAATAAATAGGAGTTCAATATATACCTAAAAGGTAAGATTTTCTCTTAGGTATTTCTGGTTTTATGTTTGGTTTGATCACCTTGTCAAAATAGGTAGTTAAGAAGGGCTGGGTGTAGCCCAAACTTCCCCCCTTCTATTTTTGGTACTACTGGCAGAATTTATACAGGGAAGAGAAGAACAATGTATTAGGCAATTGCTTTTGTTAATTAAACTCAGAATGATCAACAAGAGTGATTTAAATGCAGGTTAATATACCTGAAGTGTGCAATATCTTAATAGAAAGACAAATGACCCTTTGGTTTCTTAAATGACACAATGTTTCAATGAAGTACCAGAAAACAATATAACTTTAGAGTATTAGTTCTTAACTAGGGATATGCACCAAATTTCCTCATAGGTATTTTTCAAGATGCCTACACCATTACAAAAGCTTTAGTATAGAAAATTCTGATTGAGAATACTTTGGTTAAGGTCCAAAATATATTTTAGTAGTCCCATAATTGATTCTGATGCACATACATATCACAGCACATCAATTATAAGACTAAGGAATAAATCAAATTTGGTTCCACAATCAACCAGAGTTTTCACTCTGGAGCTTCCTTACCACATACTAATCTCCTAGGAAGATCTGACTCAAGAACTTAAAAGCAATCCACCCTCCAAGTATTACCTCAGATCCTGAACTCCAAGGCCTTTCAGATGCTTACTAGCCAGGTACTAGCTATGGCTAAGCACGTTTTGGAAGATACAGCTTCTCAGGAGAATTCAGAAAAAAAATGAGCCACTCTATTGCTTAAACCTCAATCCTCAGTTTTAATAATGACCCTTCCAGTAAGACAATTATGACAATGATTTAACAGAGCCAATCTGTTATGCTGTAATATTTGGAGTCCATTTTTCCCAAGCAAAGATTATCAAGATTACAACTTTCAAATGATATCATAAATAATAATGAATCATTTCAAATATAATTATCCAGGAAAAGAAAATGGTTATGGCAACCAAAATTTACTCTTATGCATATGTTCCCTTACTGACAATTTCTACTTCAAAATAATAAGTGCCACAAGCTGCCAGTATTGGATACAGAACTTGAACAGATGCTGCATCTAACACAGTTCTACCATGGCCTACATGTGAAATGAGAAAAATCAAAGTACAATTGAGATTTTCACTTGAAAGTCATAAACAATTCAAAAATAGGGCATTTAGATAAAATTTAAGTTCTGTTTTCATCTTTTCAAGTAACTGAAGAAGTAACAAATCATTTACCATTTCAATTAATTCAATAATCAAAATAGCTGCACCTAGCCAAAAATCTCTTCACACTATTATTGTTTGTATTAAGAGTTCAGAATCTAGCCAGGTGATGAGGGCACTAGCCGTTAATTCCAGCACTGGGGAGGCAGAGGCAGGCAGTCCTCTGTGAGTTTGAATCCAACTTGGTCAACAGACTAAGTTCCAAGAAAGCCAGGGCTACACATATTATCTTGTCTAAGAAAACCCAAAACTTTAAAAAAAATCTTAACACAGTGAGTATGGAACATAATGGTTTATTTTTTTCAAGTTTTAAAAAGAATATTATCTTTATGTGTGAGTGAAAGGGAAGCCTTTCTTATACTGCTGGGCCTGTCATGTCCAACAGTGTTTTTCTTGTCCAGGTAAGCCAGTGTGCAACTGAGCTTGTCATGTCCAGATGGGTCTGTAACCAGCTGAGCCTGTCATATCTAACTGAGCCTGTACCCAGCTAAGCCTTTTAAATCCAGCAGAGCCTGTCATGTCAAGTTGAGGTTGACCTGTGAGGTGAGCCTTTCACATTTCTAGCTGAGCTGTTCATATCCAACAGAGCCTGTTACATCCAGTTGTTCCTCTATACTGCTTAGACTCTTATTTCAAGCTGTGACTATCATGTCCATCTGAGCCTGAGTCCAGCTGATCCTGACATGTCACCATTTGAGCTTTTTATATCTAAAAGAGCCTATCATGTCCAGAGCCTATTCATGAGAGTATCATGTCTAGACTCTGCCTGTCATTTCGATCTGAGACTGTCTTCATCTGAGCCTGCCATGTTAAGCTGAGTTTGTCATCATTGAGGCTGTCTCCAGCTGAACTTGTCATGTCCCGCTGAGCATATCATTTCCAGGTTAGTCTATCTGCAACAGAGCCTGTCATGACCAATTGAGCTGAGCCTGTCTCCAGCAGAGCCTGTCATGTCGAGTTGAGCTTAAAATGTCCAAATGAGCCTGGCTTGTCCAGGTAAACTAGTATCTAGCCTAGATTGTCATGTCTACCTGAGACAATCTCAAGTTGAGCCTGTCTCTAGAAGAGTATGTCATATCAAGTTTAGCCTGTCATGTACAAATGAACCTGTCTTGTCCAGTGGTCTTATTAGGTCCAGATGAGCCTGGTACATCCAGATGACCTTGTGATGTCTAGCTGAGCCTTTCTCCAGCTGAGCCTTTCACATCCAGCATAGCTTGGATGCCCAGGTGATCCAGTGTCCTGCTTTAGCCTGTAATGTCCAGCTGAGATTTTCATGTACCACTGTGTTTGTCATTTCCAGGTGAGCATATCTGCAGCTGAGCCTGAACTCTCCATGTAAGCTTTCATGTCAACCTTAACCTGTCCTGTACAGCTTAGTCTGTCTCATGCTGAGCATAAAATGTCCAGCTGAGATTTTCATGTCCAGCTGAGACTGACATTTCCAGCTGAGCAGCTGTTCCAAATGATTTTAAGGAAGAGAGCAACCTGTGTTAGCTGTTTGAGAAATACACTATTAATAGTTACAAACAGAGAGGATCTGGAAGGCAATACCAGAGATAAATTACCTCAAGTTTATAGCATCAGAAGAAAAAAAAAACATTTAAAACAGGCTATATTCAATAGTTGCAGAAGACTCAACTGCAACCATCTTGATAGATGTATGTGACTGGAGCTCAAAGGAATAAATGAGACATAAAATGAGATATAAGGCTCAGGGTGTTTGTAGCCATGAAAATATGAAGTTGAAATCCTTCATCGATGAAATACATAGAATGAAAGCTATAGAGAACACCAGGAATCATCAGGAGCATTGCCAACATTATAGAGCAGAATAAATAGGAGTTCAATATATACCTAAGAGGTTGGCTTTCTCTTAGGAATCTCTGGTTTCATGTTTGGTTTGAACACTTGGCAAAACAGGCAGTTAAGAAGTGCTGGGAGTAGCCCAAACTCCCCCCCCCCTTCTATTTTTGGTGCTACTGGCAGAGTAAATCCAGCAAAGAGAAGAACAATCTATTGGACAATTGCTTTTGTTAATTAAACACAAAACGATCAACAAGAGAGATTTAAATGCAGGTTAAATTTCCTGAAGAGTGCAATATCTTGATAGATATACAAATGACACTTTGGTTTTTTAAATGACTCAAATGTTCCAATGAAGTATCAGAAAACGATATAACTTTAGAGAATTAGTTCTTAACTAGGGATATGCACCAAAATTCCTCATGGGTATATTTTGAGATATCTACACCATTATAAAAGCTTTAGTATAGAAAATTCAGACTGAGATTATTTTGGTTAAGTTCCAAAATATATTTTGGTAGTCCCATAAGTGATTCTGATGCACATACATCTCATAGTACATCAATTATAAGACTAAGGAATAAACCAAATTTGGTTCCACAATCAACCAGAGTTTTCACTCTGATGCTTCCTTACCACATACTAATCTCCTAGGAAGATCTAACTCAAGAACTTAGAAGCAATCCACCTTCCAAGTAATACCTCAGATCCTGAACTCCAAGGCCTTTCAGGTGCTTACTAGCCAGGTACTAGCTATGGTAAGCACGTTTTGGAAGATACAGCTTCTCAGGAGAATTCAGAAGGAATTGAGCCACTCTATTGCTTAAACCTCAATCCTCAGTTTTAATAATGACCCTGGTAGAAAGACTATTATGACCATGATTTAAGACAGCCAATCTGTTATGCTATAATATATAGAGTCCATTTTTCCTAAGCTAAGATTTTCAAGATTACAACTTTCAAATTATATCATACATATTAATGAATCATTTCAAATATAATTGTCCAGAAAAATAAAATGGTTATGGCAACCAAAATTTACTCTTATGCATATCTTCCCTTACTGACAATTTCTACATTAAAATATTAAATGCCACATGCTGCTAGTATTGGATGTGTGAATTGAACTGATGCTGCATCTAAGGGAGTTCTACCATGACCTACATGTAAAATGAGAAAAATCAAAGGACAGTTGAGATTTTCACTTGAAAGTCTTAAACAATTCAAAAATAGGGCACTTACATGAAATTTAAGATCTGTTGTCATCTTTTAAAGTAACTGAAGAAGTAACCAATCCTTTACCATTACAATTAATTCAATAATCAAAATAGCTGCAGCTAGCCAAAAATCTCTTCACACTATTATTGTTTGTATTAAGAGGTCAGAATCTAGCTAGGTGGTTTGGGCACTAGCCTTTAATTCCAGCACTGGGGAGGCAGAGGAAGGCAGAACTCTGTGAGTTAGAGTCCAACTTGGTCAACAGACTAAGTTCCAGGAAAGCCAGGGCTACACAGAAAAATCTTGTCTAAGAAAACCCAAAAGTTTCCAAGAAAAAAAATCAGAATCTGAACACACTGAGTATGGAAATTAATGTTTCATTTTTTCCAGATTTTTAAAAAATATTACCTTTATGTGTAAGTGAATGAGTTTCTGCATGTATGTATACCACCTGTGAGCTTGCTGACTAAAGGCCAGAAGATGTTGGATCCCTTGGAACTGCAGTTTTCATAGTCTATTGTCATGTTGCCTTGTGGGTGTTAGCAATGGTACTCAAATCCTCTGTAAGAAATACTGAATCATCTGTCTGGTTTCCAAAGTAGAGAAACTTAAAGAAAAAATTTTCAGTTATTCTGGATTGGAATCACATGAAAAATGATCAAAATTTTATCAGATCTGAAACTGCATTCAATTTTTAATATTCCTTGTTTGTATAACGTTCTTTTGGATTGAATACAATTTCCCATTGTTCATTCAAATGCTGATTTCTCTACCCCACTATCTGTTTTCAGTCTGTACCTTGTACTGTGATGCTTAGCATCACCTGTCTCAAGTTTGTGTAAACATGCCACCATTTGTTCTCTATGTTGTCAATAAAACAACCAGCCAGTGATGTGCAAGGGTAGAATAGGGTGGGACATCTTTGTCCAGACAGGAGAGGAAAGAAGCCAAAGGGTAGGAGCAGAGGTCAGCAGGAGAGAACTTAGAACCACATGGAGAGATGAACAGGGCCTATGTGTGACTAAAAGTAAGCATAATGAGTAAAATCTGAATGGTAGAAAACTATGTGATTTTGGAGGTTTAGAATGGAGTAATCACTGCCCAGTATTGTGCTCTAGGCTAATTAAATAAATCCTAGGCTCTGTGAGGTGATTTGGTTGGTATTTCTGGTTTAGGAATAACCACTTGTTAACTAAGAGATAAATAAATAATAAATATTAACATTCAACTACAATTCCTATACATGCTTTTGCAAAATGGGGCACTATTAAACTGAAGATATTTGTATGAAGGCATAATTTAAATAAACTACCTTAGTAGGTAAAACTCATTGAGAATTTATAAATTTGTACTTGCTCTATTCTTATCATTTCTGAATAAAAACTAATCCACAATCTTTTTGTTTGGTTTTTTTTGAAACAGGGTTTCTCTGTGCAGTCTTGGCAACACTTGGGCCTGGGATGTACAAGCAACAGAATCTCAAAACAAAACAAAACAAAACAAAACAAAACAAAACAAAACAAAAAAACCTAGAGTGCTGAATAGGTGTTGAAGTTTTCAAATGGAAAAATACAAAGACAAAGACAGAAGACCTGCTACTATATTAATGTTCTTCATATTGTAGCAATTAAAACACAGCACAAAGAAATGATGTTATTGTATCTGGGTAAATATTGAATCTAGCCTCATACCCTGTTCATAAATATTCATGAACTAGTAAAAACATTAAACATAGATAATGAAATTCTCCTGCTTTCAGATTTTCCAGGATACCTGTCCTTACATGAGTCTGATCGAGAAGAGACTCCCTAAGATTGTATGCATCAGCAATGCTGACAATTTGAGTATTCTTATCATCAAGAGAGTCAATATCCAAAATAGGTTAAGAGTCTAACTTATGGTAGCAGAAAGACCAAACATTTAACCCTGTGGATTAATTAATTGCCAAAAAAAAAGCAATTGGAGCTTGACTTGGAACAATTTTGACTTAGAACAAATAACTTCTCCTTTAATAAGGCAACAAAAATTATTTCATCAAGGCTAAAACTGTAGTCACCATTTCAAAAAATGGCTCCGTGGATTTGTAATGAAAATAAATAACACTACTATTCAATCTCCCTCTCTCACAAGTGGAACACTGGCAAAGAGCAACAACCTGTTGCCCCCTCGAACTTTATTCAGCCTCAGCTACTCAAAGGAATCTATCTCCGGAGCAGGGTGACAGTTTTCCTGGAAATTAACCATTCAGAGGCAACATGATCCTAAGGGACATGAGGAGTCCTGCCTTGCTCAACATCCTTAATCTCTCTTGTAGGTTTCTCAGGGCTACAGAAAACAAGACACCTGTGGAGAAAAGCTAAGTATGTGTGGGGGAAAATATGGTTTTGAGCACCAGGACCCTTTTTGGAGCTGCATCCATTTTGGGGAATTGCCATCCCCACCTGCAATGTTAAAAACAGGGCTGACAGGATGTTTTCCAAGCATCACCAGCTTTTAGCACTGCTTTGTTTTCCAGACAGGGTCTTGCTATGTAACTCTGGCTGGACTGGCAACCCATGGCAATACTCCTGTCACAGCAAAGTGTATTAACTCCCACACAGAGTTGCAGTTCTGTTAAAAGTTAATGGGATAGGTCAAGACTCTTCACAATAAATAGGTTTTTTAATACTCCTAACATATTCCTACATCTATCTCTTAATAGACTGCCACTTTAGGGGACAAAATAAATCATCACCACCCTTATTCTCCTAAAGCACACACTCCAGAAGAAGTGGTCGTGCAAAAACACAGAATTTACACCTCAAAAGAAAAGAAAAGAAAAGAAAAGAAAAACAACAAAAACCCACTATAAACAATAAACAAAAACATCAGGCATTGTGTGGATATTTGACTAGGTTTTTCAAGAAACAGTAAAGAGTGAGCCCAGAATTATATTGAAGGCTTAGAGGGTTCTGCCTGTGGAAAGAGACAGTAGGAGGATCATCGCCCTAAGAAAAGCACAAGGTCCTAAATACCACCCTGCTTGGATCAGAAGGCATTTTAGGCCTGTTTCCTGGAACCTTAGGCTCAAGCATCCAGAAAAAACATTCCTGACAAGGCTGTGGTGTGTAAGAGCAACTTAAGGCTATGACTGATTTGGAAGAACTTATCGTCTGGGAGAACAAGCAGGCAGTAACCACATGTGAGCACTCTGTGTCTGAGGCACCCAGGTATTCCAAATGAAAGCTGGTTCCCTGCTAACCCCACTGGCCTGTCCAAGGGCACAGGGATCTCAGACCTGCAAGAGGGCTCCCCTTCCAGCCTCCCTGCCAAAATCTGGTAGGCTCTGCTCCAGGCCAAATGGGAAGCTGGAGTGCTGTTCCAGGGCTGCTCCACCTAAGTCTTGAACCTGTGCTCTGGAATCTTGCTAAAACCGGGCTCCTGCATCCTCCCTTGCCATGGGTGCGTGGCAGGTCTTTTTGCCTGACTGCTGTCACTCAGTGGCCTGCCCTGAGCAGCAGGTGCCCAAGAAACCCCACGGGACCTGGGGCCCCAGCGCCTCCAGTTTTCAGCCCACCTCCCTGGCAGGCAGCACAGGAGGCTGAGCTCAACAGCAGCAGCTCTACACCGACTGATTAGTCCAGGTCCTGGCACTGCCCACTGTGTACGGATCAACAACAAGAAGGCATTCAGCCAAGGGGGCAGGGGACAGCTTCCAAGTAACCAAGGACAGCAAAGAGCCCACACCTGATTGAGATCATGTCCAATCAACAGCCTCTACTCTCAATGCCTGAAGAAATTCTTCCAGCAGATTTGTCAGCTGTCCCATCAGTCAGAGTGTGTCCCCTATGCCTTGCAGAATGGCTGGGGAACATGATTGTGACAAAAGAATTGACCCGTGTGCACCATTCTCCGGTTTGCTTGTGGTGGAGCTTAAGCTCCTAGCATCTGGAAGACTAGAGCAGCCAACCATGGTTTTCTCACTTAAGCAACCCTTTCTGTTTGGAACTGGCAGTACTCTTCCTCTAGCACACACTTAGGGAATGCCAAAGGAAAGGTATTTGATTTCTTGCCCGATTCCATGCTTAGGGGCGACTTTAGGTCACTGGTGAGGAAACCAAGGCTCAGAAGAGAGGTTGCACAAAGGTCACACAGACTTAAGACTTGGTGGTGAGAAGGGCCACAGATTTTCTCACTCCAGGTTTAAAGAGGGTTTTCTAAGTATCTCCCAACATTGCCTCTCACAGGTGAGGAGGTACAGCCTTCTGGCCTACCTCTTCACTTTTGCCTTCCTCTTCCCCACATTTATTTTGCAGTGACTTAAATCAGCATGTGGTCCAAGTCTCAGCACATAGTGGTCACTTTTTGCTCCAGGGATCCAGAACATCTCGTAAATTCCCAAGAGAGTATCTCTTGCCCTATGCTATCATGACTTGTCTCCAAGGCAAACTAGAGTCCCCTAAATGTAGGCATCCCTTGTTTTCCATAGTAGGCCCCTAACTGGGGCTTGGCCTCAAGTTTTGGATACCAACGGCACCACAGCACCTGGTCCAACACCAAAATATCCCAACTAGCTCTGAGATATTTGAGCTTCAGCTTCTCAAAGACTTGGTCTCTCTGTTTTTAAGATGAGGATGAACAAGAGGAAGATTTGAGAAGTTCTTGGAATAAGCCAAGTTACTCAGCAACAATCGTCCATAAGCCACTCTCAAGATGCTGAGCCTGAAGCTTCTAACACTCTTGTTTTGAATGGAAAACCCTCTGAGAGAGATGGTTCAGTGGTTAAGAATACTTGTTGTTCTTGCAGACAACTTGCAGATACTCTTCTCAGTATCCACAGCTGAACAGTTCACAGCAACCTGAAACTCTAGTTTCATGGGATTCAGCACCCTTTTCTGGCCTATATATACACCAGCACAGACATGGCATGTATGCACCAGACACACCCATACATCTAAATATAATTTTTACAGTGTTCTTCCTGGACATGCGGTAGTATTACACTTCTCCAATCTTTTAGGGGTACAGGAAAGCCAATCTCTAAATCTGAGCTCTATATAGTGAATTCAAAGCCATCGAGGACTGTATAAGGAGATCATGTCAACCATGTCTCTAAGGTAATAAAGACCAGAGGGGTATTTTTTTTTCCATACAGAGCATTTATGTTCTCCCTAGGCCTGGGTCCTATTAACTGGCTCCACAATGGAGATTGTCCAATTCTCTGAGATTCACAGGGACTCCTGATTAATTAAGAGAGAGACTTTGCCTTCAGAAATAGTTTCCTGTGTCACTTTATGGACCTACTAGGGAACCTCTGGCTCAGCTCCCTGTGGTTCAGCAGGGTTCAGTTGCTCTCCCTGGGTGCAGCTCAGGCTCCCTGAGTCTGATAGAACTCAGGAATAGAACAAGGAAAAAGTGGAGCTGTGCCTGCACCAGAGAGCACTAAGCCTCCAAGAAGCCAGATGGTGGGTGCACTCGGCCTGCCCCTTGCCTGGTACCACCCCCTTGCCCACTGCTGCCCATGCAACATCTCCACAGCCTGACAACCCACCTGAAACAGACAGAAGAGCAGCACCACCCAGGCTCTCTGCTTCTCTCTAAATCCGTCACCAAGGCCTGCCAGCCAGCACCCCTTGCTTCCCCACCAGCCCCTTCAGGGTCACCTGACCTCCTGCCCCTGACAGAAGCTCCCTCTTCCCAAACTGCATGCTCACAGCTCGTCTCCTCAACCCCTGCATTCCTGAGGGCAGACAGAATCTGTGCATCTCAGAAACAGTGACCTGGGACTAACATGAGGAAGCACGGAGAAGAGGAAGTGTTGCATGCAAAGTCACATTGGGAATGTCCACGCAACCTTTGCCACCAACACCACCCAACAGTGGGGTCCCTGGCTCCAGAGAAGCCCTGCCTACGCCCATGGACGCCAGTGCCAGCTCCTCCCAGGTCGACTTGCAAGGTGGAGGCTTAGGGACTGTGGTGGCCACCGTGCTGCTCCAACTGCCTCCACCCATGCTGCCCCTGGCCACCTTCTCAGCAGCCAAACCTGACAGCTCTCCATCTGACCTGCCCATGTCCTTGGCTGAGCCACAGGTTTTCCGGGCTTGGCCTCAGGTGTTCAGGTCCCGGCCCCAGAGGATGAGAGTAGTGCTGTGGCCTCTTTCAGAACAGGAGCTACAGTAGCATATGAAAAGTCTGTACCTGGCCATGGACGAGCAGGAGAAGTGACTGCCCATGTCCTGGAGCCTAAAGGACAAGTTCTCCTTCATTGGCTTCTCACAGAACAACCTGCAGGTGCACTACAAAGTATGGAGTTCCAGGTCCCTCTTAGAGATCTGACTGCTGGGCAAGGCTCTGGGCTAGGGAAGGAGCTGGACTTCCTAGGCCAGGAGCAGGATGCTTTGAGGGGATCATGGATGAAGGTACACATTGCCCCTTCTGATTTCCCTAAGATAAATATATGGACAGAGTTGGGTTACATTGTTCTCCAGGAGGAGAGAGTCAGCCTATCTCCTCTTATGCAGTGGGGGTGCTAGGCATCTGGTTAGGCAAGAGCCAAGATACCCAGGAGGGATAGGGAGGAGTGATCAGTGGGTTATTTGTCCCGAATAATGCCAAAGATTGTGTAGGGGTAAAAAATGACAAGGGGCCCAATTAAGATGTCATTGTTCTTTACTGAAAGCAACTGGGAGGGTAAGAGGGGAACCTCAGGATTCTCTGTTTTTTTCAGGGAGCAGAACTGCCCTCTCCCCTGTCACAAATTGGAAATGTCCTGTGTTTCCAGGTTGGTGTAACATGAAGTTTTGTTGA
>JAQQSO010005205.1:0-12209 GCA_028658305.1 Pachyuromys duprasi
CAAAGCTAAAGTCCAAGTGATCAAAGACTTCAACATAAAACCGGACACACTAAACCGGTTAGAAGAAAAAGTGGGGAACACCCTAGAACTCATTGGCACAGGAGACTACTTCCTGAATAGAACACCAACAGCACAGGCGCTAAGATCAACAATCAATAAATGGGACCTTATGAAGCTGAAAAGCTTCTGTAAAGCAAAAGAGACTGTCATCAAAACAAAACAACAGCCTTCAGACTGCGAAAGGATCATTTTCAGTCCTAATTCTGACAGAGGGCTAATATCCAGTATATATATATAAAGAACTCAAGAAGTTAAAAAGCAAGAAATCAAGTAATCCAATTAAAAAATGGGGTATGGAGCTAAAAAGAGAACTAACTGTATAGGATTATAGAATGGCAGAAAAACACTTAAAGAAATGCTCAACATCCTTAGCTATCAGGGAGATGCAAATCAAAACGACCCTTAGATTTCAACTTATACCCACCAGACTGGACCAGAAGAAAAAACAAATTCCTCCTGCCGCAAAATAGTGAGACCACTATACCTAAAGAATGAAGAAAAATATTAAAAGCACCAAAGAAAAAAAGACCATATAGCTGACACAGGCAAAATTATACCAGACTTCTCAACAGAGACTCTCAATGTTAGAAGGGCCTGGAAAGATGTCTTGCATCTTGATGTGTAAGAGATGACAGATGCAAAACTAGATCACCGTACCCACCAAAACTCTCAATTATCATAGATGGAGAAAACAAGATATTTCAAGAAAAAGTATTTAAACAGTATCTATGAAGAAATCCAGACCTACAGAAAATTTGAGGAAAAAAAAAAAACTCCAACTGAAGGAGATGAACTCTTTCAAAGTAAACACAGGAAATAAATAATTACTCACCAGGAAAAAAAAAGAGTTGGGAAGCACACTTAAACACATGAACACACTAAAATCACCAACATCAAAATAACAAAATTTAACAATCATTGGTTATTAAAATCTCTTAACATTAATGATCTCAATTCTCTAATAAAGACATAGGTTAATAGAATTAATGGAAAATTAGGATCAATCATTTTCTGCATTCAGGAAACATACCTCAGCAGCAAAGATTGACATTATCTCAGAGTAAAGTACTAGAAAAAGACTTTCCAAGCAAACAGACAAAAGAAGCAAGCTGGAATATCCATTCTAATATCTAATAAAGTAGACTTTCAACCTAAAAATAGAAAGTTGTAGGGAAGGATATTTTATACTCATCAGAGATAAAAATGTACTAAGATGACATCTCAATTAAACATTTGTGTCCCAAAATGCAAGTGCAACCTTATTCATGAAGGAAATATCACTAAAAGTTAAATCACACATCAAGCCTCATATATTAATAGTAGAAGACTTCAACATCCCCCTCTGACCAATGGACAGATTATCAAGATGGAAACTAAACAGAAATTATAAAAGTATTAGGTGTTATGAATCAAATGGTCTTAACAGATATCTACAGAATACTCCATCCAAACACAAAAGAATATGCCTTCTTAACACCTTACAGAAATGTTCTTAAAAACTGACCACATATTTGGTGACAAAGCATACTCCAACAGATAGGAGAAAATTGGAATAACACCTTGTTATTTTATCAGACCACCAAGGATTAAATCAGTAGTTCAACAACAGAAATAACAGAATGCCAACAAATTGAAAACTAAACAACTGCCTACATGACAACCACCTGGTCAGAGAGAATATAAAGAAAGAAATTACAGACTTTCTAGAGATCAATGAAAACAAAGGCACAACATATCTAAATTTATGGGGACAATAAAAGCAGTGCTAAGAGTAAAGTTCAAAGTACTAAGTGCCTTCTTAAAATTGGAGAGATCTCAGAACATCAATTTAAAAGCACATTTTAAAATTCTAGAAATAAAGAAGCAAACACATATAAGAGGAGGAGATGATAGGAAATAATCACTTTCAGGGATGAAATCAATAAATTGAAACAAAGAGAACAATTAACCCATTATTCTATATCAGATTTCCATGAATAAATGCTCGACCTCAATAGCAACAGAAATAACAAAAAGCCTACACAATCATGGAAACTGAACAGTTTCCTGCTGAATGATCACTGGTTCAGGGAAAAAATAAAGAAAGTAATTAAAGACTTCCTACGTTAAATGAAAATGAGGGCACAACTTACCCAAACATATAGGATACCCTGAAAGCAGTTTTAAAAGGAAAGTTTATAGCACTAAGTGCCTTCAAAAGAAATTGGAGAGATCCCACATTAGCAACTTAATAGATTACCTGAAGGTTTTAGAAAAAAATAATAAAAACAAGCAAACACACCCAAAAGTAGTAGACAGCAGGAAATAGTCAAACTCAGTGCTGAAATTAATAAATTAGAAATCAGGACAGCAATACAAAAAAATCGAACAAAACCAAGAACTGGCTCTTTAAGACAATCAGAAACATAGACAAACCCTTAGCCAAACTAACAGAAAGATACAGAGTACCCAAATTAACAATATCAGAAATGAAAAAGGCAACAAAACTACAGACACTAAAGAAATCCAAAGAATCATCAGCTCATTATTCAAAAATTGGTACTCCATAAAATTGGAGAATTTAAATGAAATGGACTATTTTAATAGATTCCACTTGCCAACTTTAAATCAAGATTAGGTAAACAGTTTATGAGCTACTACCAGGTGATTGCTGCTAATTGAATTTAGGACCTCTGGGAGTACAGCGACTGTTCTTATCATCTGAACCATCTCTCTAGCCCTAGGCAAACAATTTAAAAAGACCTATAACCATAAAGAAATAGAAACAGTCACTAAAATTCTCCCCCACCCGAAAAGAAACAAAAACAAAAAACCTGCCCTTGGCCAGGTGGTTTTAGAGCCAAATTTTACCAGACTTTCAGCGAAGAGCTAATGCCAATACTCCTCAAACTATTTTACAAAATAGAAACAAAAGATATATTACTAAACTCATTCTATGAGGCCACAGTCACCCTGATACCTAAACTGCACACCAACAAAGAAAGAGAATTTCAGACCAAATTCCTTCATGAACAGTGATAGAAAAATACGCAATAAAATGTTCAGAAACTGAATCCAATAACACATCAAAAACATCATCCACCTTGATTTAGTAGGCTTCATTTCATGGATGGTTCAGCATACAAAAATCCATCAATGTAAACAAAGGTAAAGAAAAAAAAAACATGATCATCTTAGTAGTTGCTAAAAAAGCCTCAGAAAAAGTCCAACACCCCTTCATGTTAAAAGTCTTAGAGAGATGATGTATTCAAGGCACATACCTAAACATAATAAAGGCAATATACAGCAAGCCAATGCCCAATATCAAATTAAATGGAGAGAAACTTAAACCAGTTCCACTAAAATCAAGAACAGGACAAGGTTGCCCACTATCTCTACATCTGTTCAATATACTACTTGAAGTTTTAGCTAGAGTAATAAAACTAAAGGAGATCAAAAGGATTGGAAAGGAAGAAGTCAAAGTATCCCTATACACAGATGATATGATAGTATATATTTGACCCCAAAATTCTACCAGTGAACTTCTACAGCTGATAATTATCAGCAAACTGCTGAATACAAAAAATAAATTAGAGAAATAGCACTTTTCACAATAGCCACAAATAACCTAGTATATCTTGGTGTAACTCTAACCAAGCAAGTGTAAGACCAGTATAATAAGAACTTCAAGTCTCTGAGTAAAGAAATTGAAGATATCAGAAGATGGAAAGTTCGCCCATGCTCAGAGATCCATAGGATTAACACAGCAAAAAATGCCCATCTTACCAAAAGCAATATATAAATTGCATGAACTTTTCATGAAAATACTAACATATTTTTTACAGACTTTAAGAGAACAATTCTCAACTTGATATGAAAAACAAACAAAATAGTTAAAATAATCCTATACAATAAAATAACTTTTGGAGTTATCTCCATTCCTGAATTCAAGCTGTACTCCAAAGCAACTGTAATAAAAACTGCATGGTACTGACATAAACAGACCGGAGTATTCACGGAATCAAACTGAAGACCCAGAAGTAATCCAACAGACCTATGAACACTGGATTGTTGACAAAGAAACCAAAACCATACAATGGAAAATGGAAGCATCTTCAAAAAATGGTGCTGGTCTAACTGGATATGTACCTCAACATAAAACCAGATATTGTAATTTATTAGAAGAGAAAGTGGGGAAGGGCCTTGAACTCATTGGCACAGGAGACAACTTCTTGAACAGAACACCAACATCACAGGCTCTAAGATCAAGAATTAATAAAGAGACCTGATGAAACTGAAAAGCTTCTATAAAGCAAAAGATACTGTCAAAATAATAAAATGACAGCCTACAGACTGGGAAAAAGATCTTCACCAACACTACATCTAACAAGGGGCTAATATCCAAAATATTTAAAGAAATCAAGAAATTAAACACCAACAACCAATTAATAGCATTAAAAATGAGATACAGAGCTAAACAGAGAATGCCTAACAGAGGAATCTCAAATATCCAAAAATCACTTAAAAAATTTAAGGTCATTAATCATCAGGGAAATGAAAATGCTTCTGACAATGTATCTTACACATGTCAGAATGGCTAAGATGAAAATCTCAAGTAGTAGCACATGCTAGGAGGGATGCCTATAATGGGGAACACTCCTCCATTGCTGTTGGAAGTGCAGAACTTGGGAAAGGACTTTGGAAAACACTCTGTCACTTTCTCAGAAAATTGGTGATAGCCCTACCTCATGAACCAGCTACATCACTTATGGGCATAGACCCAAATATTGTTCCACCATACAACAAAGACATTTGCAAAACTATGTTCACAGCAGTTTTATTTGTAATAGCCAGAAACCAAAAACAACCCAGATGTCCCTCAACTGAAAAATGGAGAAAGAAACTGTGGTTCATTTACAGAATGGAATAGAACTCAACTATTAAAAACATGGTATTGAAAGATTTTGCAGGCAAATGAATGGAACTAGAAAAGACCATTCTGAATGAGGTTACCTAGACCCAGAAAGAAACACATGGTATATATTCACTTATAAATGTATATTAGCCATGTTGTACCAGATATCCACACTACAAATTTTGGACCCAAAGAAGCTAGGCAACATGGAAGTCCCAAAGGAAGATGTTGCAATATCAGTTAGAAGGAGATTTAGAAATGGTTGAAGAAAGGGAACAGGGAAAGATAGGGAACACTAAGGGAAATGAGTGTGGGTATCAGACACAGGGAAAATGGGGGTGGGAGGACAGAGGGCTTACAGAGAGAGGAGAATCCATGGGAGGGGGAACCTCTCAGACAAGCTGGAGACCTGCAATGGGATGGGGCTCCTGGAAGATTTGGGGGAGTTCTCTAGCTGAGATCCCTTGTGGCAGGTTCATGGAGACTAGAAAGGCGACCCTCAAGCCAAACAGGACAACTGGTGGAGGGAATGGAACACCAACCCATCCATAAAAAAATTACAATCAGAATTTACCCTTCCCACAGGACATAGATAAAAAGATAGAGCAGATATTGAGGGAATGTGTAACCAATGCCTCGCCTAACCTGAGACCCCCCCTCCTTGGATACTATTGATGATGCTCTACTGTGTTTTTAGAAGGGAGTCCATCATGACTGTCTTCTGAGAGGCTCCACCTAGAAAAGGATCAAAACAGAAACAAACTCATAGTCAAACTGGTGGAGCTTAGGGACCCTTATGGAAGAGGGTGGGGGCCAGAGGGGCAGGGATAGAAGTACCCAGAATCTCTGCAAGAAGTCCAACAGTCCCAACTAACTTTTGCCCTGAGAGGCTTGTGGAAAATAAAGCACCAATCAAGGACTATGCAAGGACTAGACCTAGGTTTTCCTAGGTTATCATTGATATATGATAACCATATATCAATGGTTATCTTATCCTCTATATGGGTATCCAGAAAGGGATGGGAGCTCTCTCTGACATAGTCTCTGTTGCATGCTTCTCAATCCCTTTTCGCTGTCGTGGCTCCCTTACCGGGATACTGTGAAAGAAGAACTACACAGTCCTGAAGTGACCTGGACGTGCTGGGGTGAGATTATGTGGAAGGATTCCCGTTCTTTGAGGGGCAGGAGAAGAAGGAGATGGGAATGAGGGAAGGACAAAGGGGAGGGGCCAGGAGGATAGGAGGGAGGGGGCTGAGATTGAGATGTTAAGGGAATAACAATAAAAAACAATACTGAAAGAGAAAACAGAACTTCAACAAAAAGAAAACAATAAATAAATAAATCTTAGTCTAATAAATACAAGTATGGTAATTAAAGCATAAGTATCAATAATTTAATATTTTGTAATGGATAGTATATATGAAACTTCAGTGACTTTTGTATAGGAGTACAATGTTTATTTTATAAAATGAAAGTTTCAAAGACAATGAGAAATTTATTCATAATAAAAAGTGTGTTCTATTCATTTATTTATTCATTTAATCTGTATGTGTGGTGGGAGGTATTAAAATCTCATGTGCCATGACACTGGAGAACAAGCTGCAGGATTATATGGTTCCCATGTATCAAAATCAGGCTCTCAGGCATGGTGGTTGACACCTATACCTAGTGAGTAACCTTAGCATCAAGTGCTTTATTTTAATATGAGAACAGTTGGTCCCAGAATAATTAATATTATCAGAAACGAACATACACATTATCTTTTCAAAACTTAATAATTTATTAAGAAAGATTTTACAAGTATAAATAAAAGAATTCCCATACACAACTCAAAACTGGGTAAAACAAAACAAAACAAAACAAAACAATTATGATTCGCCATTTCTCAGTCATGCATAGAATCAGCATAAAGAAAATTAAGAAGAATTAGAATACCCAAATCATGATATCATTCAACTTGACCTAAATGAGTGCACATCATTGAATTAAACAAAATTAAATTTTGCCACAATAAAGATTATCTCTCACTTTTATAGTTGTTTCAGCCAAACAACATACAATAGCAAAATGATTTAATTATAATCAGTATGATTGTTACTGACAATAAAACCATGCAGAATCTAAAGTTTTAAAACAAATAAGCAAGGAGAAACATCACAATTAAAATTATTTAAAAAATCTAGTTGGTAATAATACAAATAAACAAAATATAATTAAATAAAAGTTATGACTTAAAATTATGCCATGGAAATCTAAAACAATAAATTTTAAGTATTTATTATGTATTCTTCCAAATAATGGGACAATAAAAAATGTTTAAATAGAAGAAAAGAAAATTAGAATATAGGCAAAACAAAGGAAGTACTATGAATACAAAAATCATTGTGTTTTTGAATATCAATAAACAATGGTAGGACTACATCAGAACAAACATGGTAACTAGGAAATTTCTGCAAATATAAGTAATGAAGGAATCAACACAAAACTGTTATTAAAGATCAAAAGAAAAATTACAAACAAATTTATGCCCATAATATTTTACAGTATGTATCCATGGATGCTGAAATAACCAGTTTTGGCTTATCCCATATAATTATCTCCATAAAGTCACTAATGATTTAACAAAATTAAGAAATAATTCTTCTGATAAGAATATTTGTGATTATAAAATTAGAAAGAAATAGCTTAAGTAGTGTGAATGACAGTGATCAACACCCTTGATGAGTTACAATATTCATTACGAAAAGATGATACTTTCTTTTTTGCTCTCTTTTTAAATAATTTATTATATTTATTTATTTATTACAATATATTCACTTTGTATCTGGGCTGTAGCTCCTCCATCTCCTCTAAGTCTTAGCCTCCCTCCCTCTTTTTCTACCCTTCCCCTAGTCCACTGATAAGGAGGTCCTTTTCCCCTTCTATCTGACCCTAGCCTATCAAGTCTCATCAGGGCTGGTTGCATCATCTTCTTTTGTGGCCTGGAAACGTTGTACCCCCAAGGGGGAGGTGATCAGAGAAAAGCTGACATTTTCAAGAATACAGTCTGCCTGTTTGCCTACCTTTGGTATCTACTGAAGTTGTTGCAGGTACAGAGTAGGAAAAATGATCAGTGCTTAAACATTTAAAGTAACTTACATAAATAATTTTAAAAAATACATTATAAAAATTGAGTTAGTAAACCTTAGGATAACAAATCAATGTATCCTAACCAAATTATGTTTGTTTATAACAGATATAACCAAATACAAAATAAGAATGTACTTGTCAAAACATTAATAATTTTACTCACAACATGAGTAAACCCAAAGAGTATAAAATTAATGATACCTTTGTGTATAGTATATAAAAATCATTAAAAAAGCATACACGGAGAAACTCAATATATGTCAAACAAATGGAGACATATACTATTTTTTGACAGTGCATGGAATTTTGTTTTTAAGAAAGTTGTTTTTTGCACACACTTCCTTTTCAATGAAAATATTTTATGCCATATATTCTCATCATGGCTTTTCTTCTGCCAACTTTTCCATGAACATCCACTCTTCTTCCCATCCCTTGAAACTCCACACCTTCTTGTCTCTGTTTTCAGACTTCAAACAGGTAAATAAAACAAACAAACCAACAAAAATTAAATAAAGGCAACACACTCATACACAGAGTTGTACATGTTTCATTTTATATATGATTTTAGATAAATTCATTTTTATTAACATTATTTTAGACTATTTTTTGTTTGATATATTTATTCTAATTATATTCAATAATCTTTTTTATTAAATTCTTTATTAATTACACTTTATTCACCTTATTCCCTCCCTCCTCCCATCCCAATCCCTCCCTTCCTTCCCCCTCTGCACCCGAGTCCCTCCCCAAGACCACTGATAGGGGAGGTCCTCCTTTCCTTTCCTCTGATCCCAGTCCATCAGGTCTCATCAGCAGTCATTGCATTGTTTTCCTCTGTGGCCCCACAAGGCTGCTCCCCGCTGAGGGGGAGGTGATCAAAAAGCAGGCTACTCAGTTGATGTCAGAGACAGTCCCTGTTCCCATTACTATGGAACCCACTTGGACACTTTCTCAAGATCCAGCTATACCACTCCTAGGCATATATCCAAAAGAGGCTCAAGTACACAATAAGGTCATTTACTCAACCATGTTTGTAGCAGCTTTATTTGTAATAGCCAGAAGCTGGAAACAACCCAGATGCCCCTCAACTGACGAATGGATACAGAAATTGTGATACATCTACACAATAGAATATTACTCCGCAATAAAAAACAAGGATATTATGAAATTTGCAGGTAAATGGTGGGAACTGGAAAGGATCATCCTGAGTGAGCTGTTCCAGAAGCAGAAAGACACACATGGTATACACTCACTCATATTTACCTATACTATAGAATATCTTTTGATCATGTTCTTTCTCCTCTTCTTCTACCTTCCAGGTCTTCCTCAGCTACTTTCCCACCCAACTTCATATTCTTGTTTTCCCCTTCCGAACTTCCCTCTGTCCCTCCATACCTTTCTCTTTCTGTGAAAATAGAAACAATGAAAACCAAAACAACCAAAGCACATAAAACATATAAGTAAGAGAAAAGTACCAAAATAACAACAACAAAAAAAGCACATGCAAATGACACAGTCAATTTTGTTGGCCAACTACTGACTGGATGAGCTTTTTCTGAGAAGCGATTGATACACTCAAGGACACTCCACTGAAGAAATTGATTTTCCCTTTCTCAGCAGTTATCAATTGCAAATAGTTTCTTAGCTGGAGGTTGGACTTTGAAATTTTCAATACTGGTAAAATATCAGTTATCTTAAAGGAGTTCTAAGTAGAGTAAAACAAACTTAAGAATATTATCAGCATTACTCTTTTTTTAATTTTTGCAATAGTGAATCTGATTTTGTTTTTGGAATTAAATAGAAACAATATAAATTTTCTAAACAGTTTTAAAAGGAACACATTTGAAAAGAAAAATTCTGTATTTGGAATATGTGTACGTAATAACCAATGTAAAGCCGGAATAGTAAAGACAGCCTAGTGTTTGGCATCATTTGTGCTGAATAAGCAGTAATTACAGACATGGAATTGGAGGTCTAAAACAGATTACAACACACATTTTTAATAGGAAAATTATTACACTCTTGAGGAATTCTAAAACTTCCAAAGATTTAAAAACAAAAACAACAACAAGAAGATTTTTTTAAAAGAAAAAAATTATGGTAGCCAAACCGGTGTGTTTTTTAGGAAAAATTCTATCTTAATGTTATGGTAAAGAAAAAATATTAACATTGAATATAAAAATTAAGGACTGAAATGATAAGAGAGAACAGACTTTTTGAAAGCGATCATAAACACAGGGAAATTTTATTGAGATCCTAATGAAGAAACATGGAAAAAGTTTTCTGAATTTTAAATAAGTAGTAATTTTTAATAAACTGTATAAATCATTGTAAAATGTTATTTAGTTTAATAAATTTTATTCAATTTCTCTGTCAGATACATTTTAAATTATTTTAAGAATGAAACAGGAAGAATGAAATGTTTGATATACAGTACTAGAGAAAGACTTATGGTATTAATTTTATAAGACATTTTCAACATCAAGAAAATCAATCACAGGCAAAGTTAAATGTCTCTTCAATATGTTATTTCACTTTCTGTGCAGTTAGAATATTATGAAAATACTTTTTGCCTTAGAAAATGATCCTTTGCCTAGCCTTGGAACCAGATTAATAATATGCCTTGAGACCATTTTAAACTATGTACTATTTTTCCCTATTTGGTATTTAGAGTGTTTTAGTTTAACTTGCCTTTAAAAAATAATGTGACCAAATTTACTATGCCTAGGATATCTGATATAATTACTTTTTATAACTTAAGATGAACACATGGTTGGAATATCTTTAATATTGTATTTGTCCATGCTCCTAAAACATCAAAGAAATATTCAAGAAAATAAATATTCATAACTCTTGGAAATGTGGATGTAGGTTGATCCTATCTGTTCATGGTTTTGAGTGCTGTTCTGGGTCAGTTGGGATCAGTTAAGTAACTTGACCTGTTGCAAAACTCTATTAAATATTTTTGTAGAAAAGAATTAATCATTCGTTCCCTCTTCATTCTTTTATATTCAGTTCCCTAAACACAGGAGGAAGCCTTTTGTTAGGAATGGAGGGACATCAGAGGCAAATTATAGTTGACCACAGACAACAGACAATATTCATGTAATAAGCAAGTGTTCATCCATGGAGTTCTACTTACCATACTTTTGATTTTAAATTTACCACATTTTTTATTCTAATAATTGTACTTACTGTAATTAAAAAGTAGCATTTCACTTAGTTGGCTCTAATAATAATTATGGAGTAAATATTTATTAATACTGGAAGACAAATTTATTTATAATAAAAATTTTAAAATGACTGATAAGAGAGATATAAATACGATGTAAAAATTACAAAACATATATGTGTATGAAATAGCACATAGTCTCTAACAAATAATAGTGAAAACAAATTATTGTAATGCATTATATACAGAAAATGGACAAAATTAATTTTTTCTTTTTTTAAATTAAATTAAGTTTATTTTTATTATTAATTGCATTTTATTAACTCTGTATCCCAGGTAAATCCCACTCCCTCATTCCCTCCCAATCCCACTCTCCCTCCCTTATCTACTCACTGATCCTATCAAAGTCAACTGATAGGGGAGGGCCTCCACCCCTTTCATCTGACTCTGGTTTATCAGGTACCTTCAGGACTGGCTGCAAAGTCCTCCACTCTGGCCTAGTAGAGCTTCTCCTCCCTTGCAGGGGAGGGAGGTCAAAGAGCCCTCAATTGAGTTCATGTCAGAAATAGTGCATATTCCCCTTACTAGGGTACCCACTTGGATATTGAGCTACAATGGGCTACAGGCAAGCATAGGTTATATACATACATGGTCCTTGGTTTGAGAAACAGTCTCATATAAGGCCCCTGTGCACAGATATATTTGGTCCTTGTGGAGATCCTATCCGCTCCATATCATATTAACTCCCCTTCTATCATATGATTTCCAGCCCTCTGCTGAATGTTTGCTTAAGAATCTCAGTTTCTCACACCTATGCAAGAAAGATAAACACTACCTCAGAGTAAAAGGCTGGAAAACCATTTTCCAAGCAAATGGACCCAGAAAACAAGCTGGGGTAGCAATCCTAGTATCTAATAAAATAGACTTTCAACCAAAGTTAATTAAGAAAGATGA
>JAQQSO010005206.1:0-12208 GCA_028658305.1 Pachyuromys duprasi
ACCTCATGAAGCTGAAAAGCTTCTGTAAAGCTAAGGACACTGTCATCTGAACGAAACGACAGCCTGCAGATTTTCCTAGGGCAATCAATACTGTTCTTTGAAGCATGGCTGAGCAAGATTATCGGTGTCTTTTCTTCCCACCACAAGATCATGAACATTTTCATGTTCTTAGGCATAGTTTTACTTGAAGTTTAAAATATGCATGCCACTAAAGCATGACTCTTTATTTTGGCGTAGGTATCAGGCTGGCCTTGAACTTGCTATGTGGCTGAGAATGTTTCTTGAGCTAGTGCTCTTCCTGCCTCCAACTCCTAAGTGCTGGATTACCGATGTGTCCAGCATCACCATTAAACTGTATATTTTAAGTGACAGCTGGGGCCATGCTAAAGTCTTCTATTCAACCAAGCAGAGCATGGGTCAAATTCTAACAAACCCTGGGGCTTTTGAAGAAGCCCTCCCCTTTTTTTTCTCCTGTGCAGTGGATCTGGAAGGGTGTGAGACACTACCCTAATCCAATTTATCAACTAAAATTAGAGCAAAGGTGGACAAATAAATAGAAATAGAGCCTGGTGATAGTTTTATTATCATTAATTAATATTATTACTTCTACTTTTGAGATTGTAATATCATTGCCTCATTTTCTGTTTCTTTCCTTCCCTCCAAACCATCCCACATATATCTTCTTACCCTTTTTTCAGATTATTTTTTTCATTTTAAAAAATGTATTCTATCATATATTACATCCCAACCACAGCTGCAGTTTCTCTTCCCTCCTCTCCTCCCAGCCCTTCCCCCGACCACCCCCCACACACCTGTGTTCTTGCCTCACTCCACTCCTCTGCTGTTTCCCTTCAGAAAAGAGCAGGCCTCCTGGGAATGTCAAACAGACACAGCATAACACGTTGTGCATGACTAGGTACCCCTTCTAATATTAAGGCTTGAAGAAACAACCTTGTAGGAGAAAATGGGTTCCAAAAAGCAGACAAAAGAGTCAGCGATAACCCTTGTTCACATTGTTATGAGTCCCACAAGAAGACAAAAGCGTCACAACTGTGATACATCTGCAGGGCCTAGATCAGATCCATGCAGGCTCGCTGATTGCAGCCCTCAGTGTCTGTGAGTCCTAAGAGCCCAGGTTAGTTGATTATGGGGGCTTCCTTGTGGTGTTTCTTATTTAAAAAAAAATCTGAACCATTTGATTTTACCAATAAGGATTCAGGAGTCAGATGCTATGGTGAAAACCTGTTAGAGAAGAGAGGCAGAGAAAGCACCAGTTGACCTTCCTCTCCAGCCTATATCCCAGAAGGAAAAGAGAAACTTCCTTCCCCCTTCTCAAAAGTCCCTCAAAACTGAATGTTCCTCTCCTCTACTTACTGCACATCTCCCTATTCACCATCCCGACTTCCTCTAATTCTCTATGTTTTATCCTGTGTTCCCTCCCTGTCAACTTGTTTGCTCTGCTTCTTGGCCTATGGTTGGTGCTATTTAATCCTGTTTACAATATTTACTCCTTTATGTCCTTTTCATGTAACATCAACCCTCAAAGAGACAAACAGCTATATATGACAAACAAGATACAATAAGGCTAGGCTAAAATCTCTTACAGTGAGATTTGAGCAGGTAACCAACAGGAGGAAAAGAGTCCTAAGAGCAAGCAAAGGAGTTAGATGTATACCTGCTTCCACTTTTAGGAGCCTCACAATAGCACTAGGTTAACAGCAATAGTGTATGTGCAGAGTTGCTGGTGCAGATCCTGACAGGCCCTGGGCTAGCCCTTGAGTTCTCTCAAGCATGTTGCCATGTTCTCTCGGCAACCTTCATCACCTCTGATTAACAGATTCCTCCTCTTTCCCAGGTGGTTCCCATATCTCCTAGCAGAGGGACCCAATGTGGACCTGCAGTTTGGATTCTCTCTCCACATAATGTCTGGATGTGGTCCCTCTATCTGCTCCCAACTGCTGCCAGAGGAAGTCTCTCTGATGCTGTCTGAGAAAGGTATACCAATGTTGTTTAAAGTCTCCCTTGAGAGGCCCACTCTACAGTGCTATTTTGTACCAGTCATAAGAACAGAGCATCAGCATTTATAAAAGTATCATGTATAGGATTTTCTTTTAACTTTCAGTTGAAGAAAATGTAAATTATATGCATTTTCTCTACTGTTATTCATTGAGAAATATTTATCAAATGTTTACTATATTGAAGGTGTTCCTCAATTCCTTCTTGACTGCTAAATATTTGGGGCTCATAGAAGGTAAATGAATATGATACACTAGTAAGTTACATAGTATGTAGAGTGCAGAGGGGAACAAAGGTCAGGGAATAGTGGATGAGCAGGCAGAGTAGCAACCCCAAGGCTGGGAGTTCGTATGGACTGATGTTATTATTTTCCTTAATTAGAAGATTTGTGTAAATTTTTATTTTTTTTAGATTATGTCATTTCTCTTTTACTTTCTTTCCTTCAAACCCTCCTCTTTCAATTTCATGGCCTCTATTTAAAATGACCCTGAGATTCCATTTCATATCCATCAGAACAGCTAAGATCAAAAACTCAAGTGACAAAACATGCTGGAGAGGATGTGGAGAAAGGAGAACCCTCCTCCATTGCTGGTGGGAATATAAACTTGTATAACCACTTTAGAAATCAATCTGGTGGTTTCTCTGACAATTAGGGATAGTGCTACCTCAAGTTCCAGCTATATCGCTCCTTGGCCTATATCCAAAATATGCTCAAGTACACAACAAGGATATTTGCTTAACCATGTTCATAGCAGCTTTATTCATAATAGCCAGAATCTGAAAACAACTCAGACGTCCCTAAATCAAGGAACGGATACAGAAATTGTGGTGCCTTTACACAATGGAATACTAGCTATTGAAAACAAGAAAATCATGAAATTTTCAGGCAAATGGATGGAACTGGAAGATATCATCCTGGGTGAGGTAACACAGAAGCAGAAAGACACTCATGGTATATACTCACTTATAAGTGGATATTAGTCATATAATATAGGATTAACATACTAAAGTCTACAGACCTAAAGAAGCAAAACAACAAGGAAGACCCTAGGAAAGATGCTTAATTGTCATTCAGAAGGGCAAACGGGACAGACACGGGAAGTGGTAGAAGAGAAGAAACAGGTTGGAGGCTACCACAGATGTCCTCTAAAGTTCTCCACCCAGCAGGGGATGGAAGCAGATGCAGAGACTCAGCCAAATTTTGGACAAAGGGCATGAAGTCTTATGAAAGAAGGAGGATTCAGAAGGACCTGGAGGGGACAGGGGCCACACAAGGAGAGCAACAAATAAAAAAAATCTGGGCCCTGGGGGGCCTGCAGAAATTGATGAATCAGCCAAGGACCATGCATGAAGAGGACCTAGACCCCTGCTCAGATGTAGCCAATAGACAGCTCAGTCTCCATGTGGGTTCCCTAATAAGGGGAGCTAGAGCTCTCTCTGACATGACCTGTGTTTCCTGCCCCTTGGTCACTTCTCCTTGATGGTGCTACCTTGCCAGGCCACGGAGGAAGAGAATCCAGGCAGTCCTGATGGGACCTGATAGGCTAGGGTCAGATGGAAGGGGAGGAGGACCTCTCATATCAGTGGACTGGGGGAGAAGGATAGGGGAGGCAGAGGAAGGGAGGGTGGAACAGGAGTATGATGGAGGGGCTAAAACCAGCATACAAATTGAATAAATTATAAAACATAATAAATATTGTTTGTTATACACATACAAACAGACTCATTCTCTCTCTCACACACACACAAACACACACTCCTCTGTATAAGGTCACTTGCATGTATAAGTTTTCAGGGCTGACCATTTGATATTGGAAAATCAATTGGTGTGATCATCCCTGAGAGAGGCTATTTCTCTTGTTCTTAGCATTTTTTATTTTCCTATAGGGTTTGTGTGTGTGTGTGAAATTTCCTAGGACATAATGAATCTCACCACCAACTTTTTCAGGATACGTCCCATTTAACTACTATCTACCCAGCTTCAATAGCCCCTTCCTCCCAATCACCTGTCTCGCTCTCAAAAAAACAAAACAAAACAAAACAAAACAAAAAACAAAAAAACAAACAACAAAAAACCAGACAGAAAGGGAAAATAAACAGTTGAAAATAAAATCAGAACAAAAACAAACATACACACAAATCAAGTTAACATGAAACAGCCCACAAAATCCATGAAATCAATTTTATGTGGGCTGACTATTCCTGGGAACAGGGCCTGCCCTAGAGTGTGGATATACTCAGTGATACACTGTTGGATACAACAGACTTTGCATCTTCCTGCAGGCATCAATTATCGCTAGCTTCTTGGTTAAGGGTGGGATTTTGTATCCCTTTCCCTTTGTCAGTGCTGGAATTTCTGTCTGTTTTGAATCTGTGCCGGGCTTGTGTGTTTTTGGTACTTGTCACCATCTCTGACTTCCCGTGTGCATCACTCTGGCTGGGTCTGGAAGATGCTGCTCCTTTGGAATCACCCACCAACGCTGCTCTTACAGCCTTTTGTCAGTCAGCCCAGAATAGTAACTGGGCTCTTAGGCCCACTACCTCATCTGCCCCGTCGCTCTTGACAATGTATTTCTTTCCGTTCTGTACAATTGTTTAAATTTCCAATAATATCTTTGTTATTTTGCAAGTGCTTTTTTTATTTCAGTAATTTTAATAGGAGATCAAGAACACAAAAATAGCTGATCACTAGTGTCAGGTTTGGAGGCATAAGAATAGTGTGATGGCGTTGAAGGAGCAGCAATGAACCCTGCCTGGTGTCATTAAGCACTACCAACTGTGCTGCAGAGAACTGCATGGTTTACACAGCTTTTCCGGAGCGCATCGCGTCGGACAACCGTGTGGGCCTCCCTTTGCAGTTTCTTTATCTTTTCCTCCATCTTGGTTTCCTTCAGGTTATCAATTCAAAGTAAAAACATATGGATTTTTTCTCTGGGTTTGGAAGGCCCAGAGTGGAGTAGAGAATATATTATGCTTACAAGAATAGTGACATTGAAAATGTATCTTAAATTTCCATAATTCATATTTTGAAGTGTTAAGCATTTCTATCTCTAAAAATTATAATTCTCAGTAATTTCCTATTTTTAAGCTATCTTTCTAAAGTATCGTATTTCAGTGGGAAATTAAGGTGAGTTAAACATAATTTCAATATCATTATTATTTCCCTTAAGCTTTCCACATCTCTTCAGTATACAAGTGAATGATGTTGTTATATTAACTTTCAAACTATAGGCTAAGCTGGCCAACATGGTGGCTTGGTGGTCTGCCGAAGTCAACTGACCACACTTATGAGAAATAACCAGAATGTCTTGCCAGGCTAGGTCCATGGCATGCACAAATCCAGAGGAAGTGGTTCATAGGAACTTCAGAGAATCTCATGCAGCTGAGGGCAGCATGGAGGTTGTAATAATGTGGATCCAGAAGAAAGGAAAACGTACACAAGAAAGGGCCCAGTTCTGTGTCCTGAGACGTAATGCCCTTGAAGATACAAGGAGCCAGTCATTTTAACTGGGAGAAACACGGTATGAGTCAGTGTGGCACATCTGAATCCAGGGATCTGGGTTTGCTGCCTTTGTGTGCTAGGGAACATCCTTCAGAGATGAACTATGTTTATAATCAAAGAGAGGCCTTCCTTTTCTGTCAGAACTTACTATCAGCTTTCTACTTTCCTCTGGTGTACAATACAGGTAGGGTTCACAGCTCCAGGTCACTGTTAGGACTACAATGTAGATTTTTAAATCTCCAACTTATTTTTAACACTCCTTCCACTGCTTTCTTAATCTCTCTAGACTCCAACAGCTCATTTTCTGCACTTAAGGTATTGATAGTCTTCATAGTTTCCCTCTGTGTTGTATAGGAGGATGCTGATGGGATTTCAGACAAGCATCTGGCTTCTCCTACGATTCAATCAAATACTGTGAATGAATAGTGATGTCATCAAAGAAATATTTTCTAGATGTATTTTTATAGCTAGTTTTGCAGATAATTTATGGGTTGAAAAAAGTCTTCAGAGAACTTCAAGCTAAATAATTTTGGTCTATGTACTAAGCTTCATCGAGCTAGCAAAAATTGACTATTCCAGGATGAAAAGTCAGTCTAATCTTGAACCATTCTCTTCTTTTTTTGTAAAGTTCACAGATATCACAGCTCTGTGATGTCAGGCGTGCTCTAGAAAGGTAGACCACAAGAATGGTATGCTAAGACTGGTTTTATGAGACATAAAAATCTTAAATGTTTGTGGTTTAATATTTCATGTTAAAGAGGGCCCAGTAAGATGGCTCAGTGGGTAAGAGCATGTACTGTCAATCTTGAAGACCTTGACTTTGTCTCTTAGAACCCACATTGTAGAATATGAGAAACCATTGCCAACATCCATTCTCTGACAATTACATGTACAATATGACACACAGGCATTCACATCCAAAATACATAAATGCAAAGTTAAAAGTTATTACTTCATGTTAAATTTGTGTCTTTTGTGTCTTCTGTTATTCATCTGAGAGTAATGACCTTCTTTTTTCAAGAATATTTTAATAGCTCAAAAACAAATTCTAAACTCTTTTAAAAATCTATTTAAATTAGAATCCTAATCAGCACCTTAAAATATAGTTTGATTATGAATATTATATAATGCACATTATATGTAGTCACATGTGTTAATTTTCCTCATAAAGCATAAAATATTAAAATTTAAGAGTGAAAAAAAGCAACTCAAAGGATGTCGACTCCATTTTTCTTTGTGGTTCGTTTTATGAAGCAGGGCCCCTATATCAGTCTTGGCTGCATTGGAGCTAGTTATTATAGACCAGGCTGACCTTGAGCTTACAGAGATTCACCTGCCTCTGCTTCCAGAGTGTTGGCATTACAGCACTGTACCACCGTTCCTGGCCTATTCAATTTTGAATTTATATTAACTTTCAAACTATATTCAATCTCCTATGTGGTCTGTCTTTAAAATTTGTACAGAAAACACATTTGCAGATGGTTTGTTGAAATGAGACATCTGCAAGCAGTACATACATGATTAATAGGCTTCTCAAAGTTTGGTAAAGTGTCTAAAGGCCTTTGTTATTGTTATTTTCTCCAAATCAACATTTCAGTTAGTTGATATATCTTTAATTTTGGTTTTTGATCTTGAGAAAAGAATTATCCAGAGAGATGTCTACATTTGGAAAGTATGCAGATAAATGAGGAGAAAAATATGAGAAAGTGGTAAAGAGTATATACTAAAGTAAAATCAAACTCTAATTCTTTTCTCTATATATTCTCTCCATGTAATTTCATATCGCATTGCTATTTTGGTGACATCAGAATCAAGGATGCAATATTTATAGAGGGATGTTACTCTAGTGATAACATATTACAAGGAGCCTTGGCAACCATCTAATTCACAGCAGGGGAGCTGTGAGAGAGCTATTTTTGTAACATTTAAAATTATACTAAATTTTTAAAAATTCCTGCTGGGCCCCAAGCTTTAAATAGCATGATGTGGTACAACTGATCAGACTATCAGATTCTGATAATTTATTGCAAGAAATGTAGAACAGTTGACAAATAGTATTTATGCATGAAAAGCATTTTAAGCCGTTTATGTAATTCAACATCTTAAATCATCTTTTCAATGGGTTATAGTCTGAAAATAGAGCACTATAACGTGGGAGCTCAGGATAAAAAGTAATAAATCAAAGTATTAGACTTCGACCAAACGATGTCAGGAACCACAGCAATGGTCTGTAAGCACAATCTCTAACACACTCTTCACCCAACCTACCATGATACTTGAATAAATTAGACTTAGACTTGGCTGCTCATATATAATTTTCCATTTTTAATATTTTATGCTCTTTAACTTTATTGAGATAGCCTTCTTCTAATATGCAATTCACTTACAGTATATGGATTATTATTTTCACATACTCAATTATCACATTTTATTTTTCATACCTTAAAAAGAAGCTATATACACCATTTAGCTTTATCTCCTTTGCCAACCAATCCAAAAGTCCTAGACAGACACTAACTTGCTTCCTTTTGATAAGTATTTCTCTACACTGAAGTTTCTGTCTCATAATAATGATATAAGGTGTGTGGTCTTTTGTGACTGGTTTCTTTCACTTACTTTTTCATACTTGCCTAGAATGTCGATTCATTCTTTCTTATCACTACATAATATTCTGCTCTATGTGTCAGTAGTAGCATGTTGATCTGTTTGACAGTTACCAGGAATTTAGAATGTTCCTACTTCTTGTTTAGCATGCATAATGTTAGGCTGAGAAATAGAGCGCAAGTGTGTGTGTGTGTGTGTGTGTGTGTGTGTGTGTGCACATGCATGTGTATAAATATATTTAATCTGGTTCTCATTCTCTTTGAACATTTTTATGATGAAACAAGAGACTTTTTAATGTTAAATTTATGTATATTAAAACAAGTGTTTTATTACATCAATTTGCTGTATATGGATACCATGAATAGGCTGATATTAATTTCTGTTTTTATTACAGTGTGTGGCTGTTTATGTAGGGATTCTTAATGGTCCAAATGTGGAGAATAAAGGATGGAGATGTGTTTGTTCCTAAATGAGTCATCTACATGGCTCCTCTAAGGCTCAGGAAACATGGCAAAAGAGGGGTCATGGAGAATGGACTAGCCAGAGGATGGAGGAGTGCTGTGAAATTCTTCATGTGACATGACTATTGTACCCATCAACCTCATAACACCTTTGGCTGCAAGAGTTGGCCCATCTATGGATGGAACCAACACAGCACCTCACATTTCCTTGACAACTATAGATATCTAATGGTTGCTAGGAAAGGGGGCATCATATTTCTCAGTGGCATGGCTGTTGGTAAGCTGTGCTTGCTCAAGTAAATAATCTCATTCCTGTTCATGCACCCTACTTTACCTAACAAAACACAGTTGGCCACACATAAAAGGACATGGAAAAGGAAGGATGAGAGAAAATATCACAGAATTAAAATATATGAAATATAAAATAATGAGTAATGAAAAATGTATTATTGTTGAAAGATATATGTTGCTACCATCATCCTAATATATGTTTGTTAGGCTTTGCAATACATTTTGTTCACACTGTGAAAATGTGAGAACATGATTTCATTTGATAAAATTCTTCTTTTATCCCCAGGAAACTTATTTCTTTCTCCAAATAAGTCTTAAGACATGAAGAAGAAAAGCAGAATTATTATGAACACAAAAACTTGGACTAACGATGTTTTGATGTCTGTATGGAAATTCTGTGTGCTCAACTAGAAATTCAGGCTCAACCAGAGTGATGCTGGAGACATGAAATGTTCAGGTCAGATCACGTTTAACTGAATACTGTATTTCCCTGGATAGTTATATCATTTTGTCTCTGTGTGTGTTATCCCTAATATTGAAGATTTTGGTAATAAATCTGTTAGATGTCTGGATTTAATTGAAGTCGTTGTAAATTCTTTGTTTAAATTCAAGGGCAGAATTTGGCCCTTAGTGTGTAATTAGTATTTACTTAGCATACTAGAAGACATAATTGGAATTTATGCTAGAGTGAGATGACCTCAGCTAGCACTAATGACTTGGTCCATGGCAGCAGAAAAATTTTAAACAAAGTGAAAGATAATGCAAAGAAGGCCAAAACCTGGTATTAAATTGTATCGTAACAAAGTACTGAGGAGGAGGAGGGAAGGGGTGTGGGACATTTCTGCTTGGATATACTATCAAATTTTACATTTCTCAGAAGTTTTATTTGGTATAACTTACTAGAAACAAAAACTTTCTTTTAAAAATTCATACCAAATATCATAATTATAGCATAAAATAATTAAGAACTGCTGATCTTGAAAACATGAATAAGATTATATTTAAGGAAGTTTTTGTAAAGTTTAAGTATTAAATAGACTAAATCTCTTATGGTTGCAATGACAAATCTATATCCTTTGATGCCGCATCTCAGCCAGAAGGCTGAAAGCACAGAAGTTTTTCCCTGTAAGTGGTGGGCCTGCAGGCACTGACGAAAGCCAAGTGTGCCACTCCTTGGAGCTCCTGCAGAAACAGGTCATTGCTGAATGGGTCCAGCCACCAGGCCCACCAGCCAGCTTCCAGCATGGAGCCGCTTAGGCTGCTATCTCTCTTGCTTGCCCTGTAGGCAGCAACACTGCCCACAGGCCACAAGCACAAAGGTAGAACCTAGGGAGTCTGGGGCAGCAGACACTGAGGGCAGGGGAGTGTGTGGCAGCCAGGAGCTTGTGTAGAACCTGTCCCTTGAATCCCTACCCAGCTGCAACATCGCCCGAACTCTGGTCAATAGCAGGATATCTGAGATGGGTCTCCATGATGCTCCAGTATCCATGGTGTTTCAGAAACCAGCAACCTTGAACCAGACCAGTGACTAGTTATGATGAATATTTACATGGAAAGCTGTCTGGGCAAATATATAGACATACTATGTGGCACTCTCCCATTTCCAACACCTGTGCGAGGAACACAAATGTTCAATGGAAAGGTGGGAAAATAGAGGAATGGAGAGATGGGCAAGAGGTGGAGAGGGAGAACTACAGACTCAAAAGAAGTGATGGGTGTGGGAGAGGGCACGGTTGACAGGGGAACATATGGTTACTGAGTAAGGCGAATGGGTGGTGAGCTTGCACTCTGACTAACCCTGTCTTGTTCACAACTGGCCTTTGTTCCAAAGTCCTCTATGGGCAGTGCTGCCCCATATCGTGTTCAAGTGAATGTTTGTGGTCCAACAGCAACCAGAGACCTTGCTGATGTGCCAAGCCAGCGTTACCATGGAAGGCCATACAGATGCCCTTGGTCAGGCCACTGCTTCAGGCTGTCCTGATGTCTGCAGACCATACTGGGGTCATGTTGTTGTGGGTGGCCTGGGCAGCTATCTGAAGCTAGGGTGATGTCTAGGTCTGAGCTGTAACTGGGCCATTACTAGGTCCATGGTTGTGCTGCAGCCAGAATCCAGCCAGATTGACTGGGGAGGACGTAACTGGCTGAGGACCATGCAGATGCCTGTGGTCTGTACAGCAGCCTGTGGCCATGTAGACATCTGTGGACTGTGCTGACCCTAGGACCATATTGGTGTGAATGGACTGGGCTGCCCCTGGAGACAACAGTGATGTCCTTGGTCTATGCTGCTGCTGAGGTTGTGATAGTGTGCACAGCCTGTGTGGTGGCAGAGGGCTGGGAGGGTCAGGAGGGTCAAGTTGATGTCCGTGGTCTCTACTGCCACCGGAGACCATGCTGAGGTCAGTGGCACATGCTGAGGCTGGGGATCACATGGATGTCTATGTTCCATGCTGTCCCCAGAAACCATGTATAAGGCTGTGACCTCTGCTTTCGCCGAACAGAAAGGGCACAAAAGCGACTTTTGCCATGATGTTAATAACTACAGACCCACAGTTGAGAGAGTCATAGAAGCCTTCTGCAACAGTCCCAACCATAACACTCGCCTCCAAAATTAACAGCCTAGACAGAAAGCCACTGAAGAGAACACTTAAAGATTGTGACAAGGATGCTGAATGGTAGGTATCTAGAACTGACTGATTCTGGCAGGGGTGCAGCCGGGGAAGGGCTCAGTTTTCTTTGAAAAGCTGGTCACCAGGAGTTTGACCATACTCCAGTGAAATATATGAGCAACACAAGTTAAACTCTCTTTTTCTTTTTTCCTTTCTTTTGAGGGGTACCAAGGGTGCAGGTATGGGCAGATCTGGAAGGAAAGGGAAGCGACAGTGCTTGGGGTTCATGATGCAAAATTCCAAAATAATCAATAAAAATATTATGAAGAATATATACATCAATGGTTAGGATCAAAAACTCAAGTGACAACACATGCTGGAGAGGTTGTGGAGAAAGAGGAACCCTCCTCCATTGCTGGTGGGAATGCAAACTTGTATAACCACTCTGGAAATCAATTTGGCGCTTTCTTAGACAATTAGGAATAGCGATTCCTCAAGACCCAGCTATACCACTCTTAGGTATATATCTAAAAGATGCTCAAGTACACAACAAGGACATTTGCTCAACCATGTTCGTGGCTGCTTTATTTGTAATAGCCAGAACCTGGAAACAACCCAGATGTCCCTCAGTTGAGGAATGGATACAGAAATTGTGGTACTTTTACACAATGGAATACTACTCAGCAATTAAAAAGGAGGAAATCATGAAATTTGCAGGCAAATGGTGG
>JAQQSO010005207.1:0-12208 GCA_028658305.1 Pachyuromys duprasi
GTGTTTTAGGTCCCAGATCTCAGTCTCCGGGTCGCTGTGCCTACACTACTGTCCTGCTCTTCAGACACAGTGTCCTCCTGGGGCAGCCATCTTGGATCTAGAGTTGCTAGTTTGAGGATATTGCTGTGTGAAAGCAGCAGACTTCCCCCCCCCCCTTTTTTTTTGGTCCTAGTATTTAAAGTAAGTATGTTAGGCTTAATAAATAAGAAACACAGAATGCTTAGTAAAACTTCAATATGTAAGTGATTTTTAGAAATACACCATTTGGCAGTTGAGTTCAAAGAACCGTGCTAAACTGGATACACATGAATCACATAAAAGCCGCTTTGAAAAATTCTATGAATGTGAACAGAACCAAACTGTAATATACCTACTCAGTGGAAACTAGAAATGAATACAAGGTTGAAAAAGGGCACTGCCAAGACAGCAAACATGGTGCCCTGACTGGTGACCAATTAGGACCAATTCATGTGAAAAACGGCCTTCCTAGTTGTTCCCGGCTTATTTATTAGACTGAGAGTCCTTGAGAGGCCACAAATCTTGTTTTCATTATAAGATTTTAGAAACAAATCTCTAATGGTCAGCACAGTGGGGCAAGGACACTCTTTACTGTCTTCTAAATCTTAAAATAAGATAGACAAGGAGGCTGCCTTGATAAGTGACAGAAAAAAGGACAGGGGAAATGTCTGGGCTCTGTGCACTGTTTCGTTTGGAGATAGAAGCATCCAGGAGTCTGATATCTGTGAGGCACCATGGTGCTAAGCTCTATATGTAGTGCTGCATAAGACAAAGTCCCTTCTTTTCTTATTATTTAAAACAATTTTTAAATTGAAATACATTTTAACTGCATTTTTCCCCTAGTGCATTCAGATTCTCTCTTCCTCTCTGCCTACCCAACCCTAAATTCTCTCTCAAAAAACAAACCAAAAACCTAATACAACAAAACACCCCCAAACCTGGAAACGTAGGAAACAAAATACACCAAAATAAAAAACAAAACAAAACAAAAAATAAGACCACCAAACTGCATCCAAATAAAAGCACGTGTGCACTTGTGTGCACGTGTTTTACTCTTCCCTTGACTTGTGCAGTCCATTATTCGTTGTTGAAATACTTCTAAACATGAGATCTGCTCTGGAATGTTTGATATTCCTAGTGTTACTCCTTTGGAGGAAACTGATTTTCCCTCTCCCAGCAAGTATAAAAGACAGTTCAGAGTTGTTAACCTTTAATCTAGTGGGTAGGTTTATGTTTGTTCATTAAAAACACACACACAGTACGTAGATAGATAGATAGATAGATAGATAGATAGATAGATAGATAATTTAAAAAAACCACAAAAATATTACAATGAAGTTGGACAAGACAAAGAAGTAAAACAGTCCAAGAGAAGGCACAAAAGTCAGAGATCTACTCGTTCACACTAAACTGGAAGCCATATACACAGAGGACTTGGTGCAGACCCATGCAGACCCTGTGCTTGCTGCTCCAGCCTCTGTGAGCATATGAGATTTGATCACGTTGACTTAGAGGGCCATGTTTTCTTGGTGTCTACCTTCCCCCCTGGCTCTTGGACTCTTTCTGCCTCCTCTTTCATAGGGTTTCCTGGGTTGTGAGGAAAAAGATTTGATGGAGACATTTCATTTAGGGCTAACTGTTCTAATCTCTCGCTCTCTGCATAATGCCTAGCTGTGGGTCTCTCTATTTGTTCCTATCTGCTGCAGGAGGACGCTCCTGTGAAGACTGTCAAACAAGGCACTGATCTATGAGTACAGCTGAATATCATTAGGAGTCATTTTATCACTACATTTTCATTTTTTTAAAGCAGTATTTTTGAGTTTTCTGGAGGTTCCTGGGATGTTCATTCTCTGGTTCTTCATCACCCAAGCAGTGTCAAGTGAAAGCTATTGTGTATTGGGTCTTAAACCAAATCAGACATTGGTTACTTACTCCCACAAGCTTTGTGCCACCATTGTTCTAGCTTATCTTGGCAGGTAGTACACCATTTTAGAGCAAAGGGTTTGTGGCTGGTATTATATTTATATTTATATTTATATTTTGATAGTGTGCAAACAGGGGTCTTTTATGAGGCTGTTTCTCCAACCAAGGACCATGTATGGATATAACCTAGAACCCTGCTCGGATATAGCCCATGGTGGCTCAGTATCCAACTGGGTATCCTAGTAAGGGGAACAGGGACTATTTCTGACATGAACTCAATGGCTGGCTTTTCGATCCTTCCCCCCGACCCCCTGAGGGAGGAGCCGCCTTGCTAGGCCACAGAAGAGGACATTGCAGCCCAGTCCTGAAGAGACCTGATAAGCTAGGGTCAGATGGAAGGGTTCTCACCTATCAGTGGACCGGGAAAGGGACAGGGAGGAGATGAGGGAGGGATGGGGGGGATTGGGAGGGGATGAAGGAGTGGGCTATGGCTAGGATACAAAGTACATAACCTGTGATTAATATAAAAAATAAATTAAAAAATAAAAAGCATGGAAATTAAAAAAATATAGCGTGCAAAATGCCTTCTTGGAACCAAGACACTGGAACATAGATGTAAAGGCTCTATGTAGGCACCAGCTCAATGTCTCCATGTTCAGTAAGTTGTGTAGATCTTGTCTTCAGCAAAGGAGACTTGCTGTCAGTTTGTGGAGAGAAACCTTATGGGCTTGGCAATAGCTTGGACTGTTTGGGTATTCCTGTGGGGCCCTTTTAGCCAATAACTCAATTATATGTAACCCAAATTCAATAATGGAAGCTTGTTTGGTGACAAGAGATGATCAGTTGGGCCTTTGTCTCCCCCATTATTTGGCGACTTAATTTTGATCACCTACATATATGTATTATTTCAGAAGGTTTCAACTGTATTAGATTTCCAAACTACCCTCCAAATGGCCCTGAATTTTAGCTCTCTCTCCCTTATTCCCTCCTCTACTCCTTCTTATCACCACTTGATCCTCTCTAAACCACCACATCTACCCATAAACATTTATTCTATGTCCCTTTCCTAATGAGATCTATTACCTCTAGTCCCTTACTCCATACCTACCCACCCTGTTTCTATGGACTGTAGCTTCGTTATCATTGACTTACCAGTTAACACCAACATATAAGTGAAGGCATACCAAGTGTCTCTGTGGTAGGATGATGCATCCTTTGGGCATATGCCCAAGTATGGTATACCTGGATCTTGAGGTAGATAGATTCTCAGCTTCCTCAGGAACTTCCACGTTGATTTCCATAGTGGTTGTACAAGTTTGCACCCCCACCAGCAATGTATGAGTGTTCCTCTTACTTCACATCCTCAGCAGAATGAGCTGTCACTTGAGTTATTGATCTTAGCCATGCTGGCATGTGTAAGACGGAATCTCAAATTAGTTTTCATTTGCAATTCCCCGATAGCTAAGGCTGTTGAAGATTTAAGTGCTACTCAAACATTTGTTTTTCCTTTGTTGAGAATTCTGCTTAGAGCTGTACCCCATTTTAAAATTGGGTTGTTTTCTTTTTTCTTTCTTTTTTCCTTTTTAATTTTTTATTTTTATTAATTAGTTTATTCACTTTGTATCCCCCTGCAGCTCCTTCTCTCCTCCCCTCCCATTCCCACTCTCTCTTTTCTACCCATGTCCCTCCCCAAGTCCACTATGGAGAAGGTCCTCCTCCCCTTCCTTCTGATCCTAGTCTATCAGCTCTCATCAGGAGAGGCTGCATTGTCTTCCTCTGTGGCCTGGTAAGGCTGCTCCCCACCCAGGGGGAGGTGATCATAGAGCAGGCCAATCAGTTCATGTCCCCATTACTATGGAACCCATTTGGACACTGAACTGCCATGGGCTACCTCAGTTCAGGGGTTCTAGGTTATCTCCATGAATGGTCCTTGGTTGTAGTAGCATCTCAGAAAAGACCCCTGTGCCCAGATTTTTTGGTTCTGTTGCTCTCCTTGTGGAGCTCCTGTCCTCTCCAGGTCTCATTATCTCCCCCTTCTTTCATAAGATTCCCTGCACTCTGCCCAAAGTTTGGTTATAAGTCTCAGCACCTGCTCTGATACCCTGCAGGGTAGAGCCTTTCAGAGGACCTCTGTGGTAGGCTCCTGTCTTGTTCTCTGTTTTCCCCCTCTTCTGATGTCCATCCTGAGGATATGGAGAAAGGGGAACCCTACTCCACTGCTGGTGTGAATGTAAACTTGTACAACCACTTTGGAAATCAACCTGGTGCTTTCTCTGACAATTATGAATAGTGCTTCCTCAAGATCCAGCTATACCACTCCTAGGCATATATATCCAAAAGATTCTCAAGTATACAACAAGGACATTTGCTCAACCGTGTTTATAGCAGCTTTATTTGTAGTAGCCAGAAGCTAGAAACAACCCAGATACCCCTCAGTTGAGGATGGATACAGAAATTGTGGTACATCTACACAATGGAATATTAAATCAGCAATAAAAAACAAGGAAATCATGAAATTTGCAGGCAAATGGTGGGAACTAGACAAGATCATCCTGAGCGAGGTATCCCAGAAGCAGAAAGACACACGGTATATACTCACTCATAAGTGGATATTAGATATATAATGTAGGATAAACATACTAAAATCTGGGTTGTTTTCTTGATCTCTTGTTTTTTAAGTTCTTTATATATTTTAGTTATTAACCTTCTACTGGATACAGAGTTGGTGAAATCTTTTTTCTAGTCTATAGGCTGGCGCTTCGTTTGAATGATGGTGTCCTTTGCCATGTAGAAGAGTCTCAACTTTATGAGGTCCCATTTATTAATTGTTGATGAAGTGTGCTTGCACTTGGTAAGCAGTATGTAAGACACCCAGCACAGGACCTACCTACCTATAGGAACTCCTCCAACACCAGAGAGGTCTCTTATGCCTGTCAAGGGACTTAGGATAGGCTTTGCAGTGCCTGGCCTGAGACTAAGAGTGGACCCTTCATTCCCCTCAAAGCACAAGCCAAAGAAACCGAGGAACATTTCCTTCAACACTCTCCCAACTGAGCCCTGAGATGACAAGTTTGGAACCCTTCTGGATTCTTCCATTTTGTGAAACTCATTGGAAAGAGCCCTAATCAGGCACAGTTGGATTAGGCAGCCAGGTAAGAACAATCCTGCTTGAGTCAACTGAAATGCTATGAGTTCTCCAACATGACCCACGCCCTTAACCATTCTTCTTTGAACAACATCCCTTGACTCCAGTGCTTAAAGTTTAAAGAGGACTGGCAACACTCCAGAGCAAAAAGAAAATGCAGCTGACTTTATTTTGAGGTTATGATCATGTACCTCAAACAGTTTTAACCCCCTTGCACACTTAGCTCTGAGTTCATAGGTGTCTGTCACCTTCTCCTTTAGTTGATATAACTCCTCTACAGGGAGAGGAGTTTCCCCGTTTGGAAACTTACTGGAGATTGGAGAGAGAGAAAAGGGGGGGGGGTCAGTGAAGAGGAATGTAAGGTGTATCTGCTACAGCTGGGTGGGCACTTCCAAGCTAAACTCTGCGTTCCACCAGGGGTCCACGAAAGGTTGGAACACAGGGTATCTTATTTTAAGCATTTATATTCTTTTTATTGAGTACACATTTGAAATAAATAGTTCTTACAGCTTCTTTTAATACCTGAGCAGGGATAACTTGACATTAATGATTTCTTGAGAGGGATTTGAAGTCAATGGGATATTATTTAATACTCTGCTACCAAGACTGCCTTCCTTTCCTGCATCCACATCTGTCAAAAAGCAGGTAGGATGAGACAGAGCCAAGAAACCATATGCTTGTCCTTTATTCAGTCTCTTTCTGTTGTTTTTTTCCCTTCAACTTCTATTAGAAAAAATGGTTAAAGGCACCGAATTCAAGGTCATATAAGAACAAGAAGTTGGAAGCCTCAAAAAGACCAGAGTATATGGTGTGTCTTCTCCATCTTTCCACACCAGTGAGCAGCCCAAAGGCACAGAGCCCCAACACCGAGGAGATCACCCCAGTGTGAACTCATGAAATCCACAACAGAAGGTCTAATTCTAAGGTTGAACCCATCCATGGATACACACCATCCATTTACAGCTCCTGGGTGTTGTCTGCTTGCATGTGTTTCCAAGAGGCAATTCGGGAACTCTGGAGAAGGTGCCCTGGGAGTCATGTCCGAGGATAGAGCAGCTCTTGGATCATTCATGAAGCTCTGTGGATAAAAAGTCTGTTCTTATCTCTCCAGAGCTTTACTACCCTCCCAGTGTCATCTGTTTACCTGCTGATCACCCTCACATGGAGTGTGAATCCTCTGGGTCTTTCCGAGTTGGGTTGAACATTTTGTGGCCAAGTTCTTGACTCTTTCAAAGACTTTAGTGAAAATAGGTGCTTTAAAGTCAGCAGAGTTCCTCAGCAGAGCTCGCTATTACCCTGGGACCAGCATCTCTAGATTTTTGCACTCTTCTGGCTTGGTCAGCTGGCTTAGACAGGCCACCCCCTTATCCACACCCTGTGGTCGCTGTTATGGTTTGGATAGGAAGTATCCTCATGTGTGGTCCTCAGGTGTGGGCTTACTTGGACCCACTAATTTGGACCTTTTAGAAATATGGGACATTAGCTCAAGCAAGTGGTTTTCTGGGATTTAGGTTTTTAAGCCTAGCCCTGTGTTCTGTCCCCTTTCTGTTTCCTGGTCTATGGAGATGTGAGCAAGCATGTAGTCTCATGCTTCAGCCATCACAGATGGGTTTATCCTGATGCCAGGCCTTCCCTGCCATGATGTCTTGTATATTCTTAAATCACAAGCAGAAGCAAACCCTTTACACTGTTTATCATGAAGTTATTTGGTTACAGTAATGAGAAAGTGCAGGTAATACAACCTCCTTACCAGAATCCATCCCGAAAGGAGGCTCTGACTCAGGAAGCTACTACCAGCCTCAGAGAGCTATGAATAACCAATTAAGGCAAGCGATTGCCACAGAGAGCTGTATACAGCTGATGAAAACAAGCAATGGTCATAGCCAGACATCAGGCACTTTCTGCTCTGCTTCAGCTTTTGGAGCAGGGGTAGTGGTGGTGGTGAGAGCATGAAGGATATAAATCCCTGAGTTGGGCTCTCTGGGCACACCCTAAAAGGAGTCTGGACCAGTCTCTGAGTACCCCATGCTGCTTTGGCCTGTGGGACAAAGACGTTTAATTGGAAGCTCTAAAAGCCTGTGGCTTCTCTCACTCCAGACTCAGACTGGCAATGGAATAGTGAGTGCTACTTCTTGTCTTTAAGTAACAAACAAGTCAAAGGTTCTATAATAGTGGCATTTGTCCTTGGAGAATGCTGTAACTGAGGTCACAGACTCACTTTGGTACATTGTCGGAGAAGTCTCCAACTGAGGATGCAGTCAGCTCTTCAGGCTCTTTGTGTTACAGGACACAGCTTTTGCTAAAGTCCTTTGTCAAAGCCAGTTGTCTAATATGTGGTGAGATGAGGGCTAGTTACTTGATCCCAGAGGCCAAGCAAAATAAGTGTCACCACCTGAATGAACGTTAGCAGCATTGTGTGATGTGGGAGAAGGACACAAGAGGCCACATGCTGCAGAATTCAGTTTACTAAGTGTCCAGAATTGATGTCTACGGAGGTTAAAATCTGTCTATAGCTGGGCATGGGCTGTAACTGACTTATGGTGGAACTGTAGATTGAATCAAACTTCATGTCTTAGAAATTAAGTCCCCCAAATACTGGCATTTTGGTTAGAGATAGCATTCCCGGAATCCTTTGCCAATGACCACGCAAAATGAGGCAGAGGGGCTTAGAAAACTCTGCTCAAGGCTCATATAAGAGAGGTTTATCATCAGGTTGCTTCCATTTGATTTACTAAAACAGTCTACATCATGGTCTGGACCCACTTAGGATGAGAACATAGAGAGGAGGAGAAAAGTGATGTTAAGAAAGCTATAAAAACAATGCCATGCCCTTCTAGATACATGGTTACAGCCGACACAGCTTGACATAATGTTGCAGGAAGCTGATGTATCATCCTGATTGCTCTCACATCTATCTCTTCAGAGGTCAAAGCTTAATGCACAAAGAGCTGTACCCAATAGTTCTAAACATCTTCAGCATAGATGGTGTGAGCAGACCTTTATCTCTGAGGTCCTGCTCCATTGTGATGACTGATTACTTCTAATGTTTTGTATTTTGTTATTCACAACTGGTAAAGAGGAAAGATGCTACAACCTGACTTTTCCTATGAAGCCTGCTCTGAATTCAGTTTCAGAATTTCTGAGATCAACTGGGATCTTGACTTTGAGTTCCTGGAAATCTAGAGTCATTCTGTAGATAGTCCTCCCTCTTCAGAGAGGGAGGACAGGTGAACAAAGTAGAGGAGTGGTAAAGACAGTCAGCCTTGCACCCCTGCTCTCCTTAAGAGCACATTTTTAAATCTCATGTCAGCATGCCATTGGTTGATGTGTTTGCTGGACTCACATCATGGAATTACGTCCACTGTTTTCAAAGGCCAGCTACACAGTGATGACTCCCTGGGCCCTTCTGTTTCATGCCACAGCCTGTTATACCTACAACACGGCTGAGTTCTGGAAAGCCTGGAACGTTTTCCAGGAGACACTGGCCTCTATATACCAAGGCAAAGAGTAATACATCTTGTTCCTCTTTTAGCAGGGGAGGAATCACCTCTTGGGAAGACTCTGACACTGTGGGGCGTGCCATACACTTGCGGTTGGTTTTCTTGATGATGACTTTAGGGTTTTGTAACCATGAGCAGAGAGGGCCAGTTGATATGAGCTGAAGGAGCATATAATAAGCTCTTTAGGCTGACTGGGCCTTCACACTGCTCTCCTCCTGCCCATGGCAGGGCCTGGTAAAACTTCCTCTTGTCTCCCTAAGCTTTGAGATGTCTAATGCTGAAAGCGGCAGGAACTGTTGGCTCTGCTGACAAACTCATGCCCCATTCTCAGTAATGTCTGTTTATCCACACCCTTGCCATATTTTTACAAACCAGTTTCTTTCACCTTGCACTTCCCAGCCCTATATTCCTTATTGGGAATATGCAGTGTGTACAGAGGGCATTTTAGAAGACCCACAGCATCATATATTTAGGACCAAACATGAACTTGGAGATGAACAGTCTTGACCTACCTCCTTCACTAAGCTATAACCGTGTGGCAAGTGTCTCGACCAAAAATACAGGGCATTGGAGACTCAACAGAAATAGGATAGCTTCTCTTAAGGGTTCCCCTTCTTCACATGGGCCAATTTCTTTCATCAACAACTAGAACAATCAAGAGAAGGGCAGCATGTACTCTAAGGGGGATAGAGAGCTGCAGGCAGCAGCTTTAGCAGTAGAGGCAAGATGTCAGGTGGGCTGAGTACTGTGGTCCATAGCCCTGCGCAGATGATATCTTAGCCACATCCTGGTGCACTCAGTTTCCTTCTGGAAAATTAATTCAGTGTTGTGCTAATTTTGGCAACTTAGAATTTACTTCAATTCATTGGTCATTTGATAGACATTTCAGTGGCAATCAATACCCAACTTATTTTTGTTTTTGCCTTGGTTTCCTTTTGCCACCAGTTTTTGACACGACCATTACATCTGATGAAGTGTGCACAGAAAAGTAGCAAATCAAAACAAGAAAACCTATAGGACATTTCTCTGTCTTGACCATAAAGGAACTTATCTTGAATACTTGTTTTCAACAATATTTGGTCGCATTACCAATACTGAATTGTATTAAATTTGCATAAAATGTTAAATTATGAAGAAATACTTGAGTTGTTTCTAATTTGCCTGAGACTTAGATGACTTGTGCCCAAGTTTCCACATGAGTGAAGTGGGGTTAGAATAACTGCCTAGGGGTCTGTTGGGGGAATTAAGACAATGTCAAGTGCTGGCCAATTAAGTGGCTGCTATTTCCATTTCACTATTACTCACAATGTCTGAGGTGATGGATGATGATAATTTATTTTCACACAATCTGAGGTCCCTTATTTCCAGCAGTACAGTCATGATTTATGGCTTAATGCAATCAATTAGAAAAGGGCTATGCAATTTCTGGAAATTCTGTGTTTCTAAGTGTGGAGAGGCTAATGTGTGGGGTGTTAAGTACTCAGCCGTGACTTCCCGGCTCTTATTTGAACTACGCTTTGCTTTCCTTTTTACACCATTAAAAAACAATCTAACAACTAAGCCCTAAAAATGCTAGCATATGGAAAAAATCAGTTACATAGCAATCTACCATTTAGTCATTATTTTTATATTTTCTAACACTTGCTTGATTATAGATCTAATAACCCTTAGTGAATTTCAAGGTGAGTTCCATTGGCTCTTCCCCTCCCCCAAATACTTAATGTTCATTTTAGAGTTATAATAGTTGCCTTTGGTGTATGGAGGTCAAGGAGGTCTGATGTCTTCCTCAACCACTGTTTACCTCATGTTTGAAGCAGGGTCTCCTAAGAGATCATTTTATCAGGTAGACCAGCAGGCCAGCTGTTCGTGGAACCCTCTTGTCTCTCCAGTGCTAGAACTATAGACATGTACTGTCATGTTTGTTTGTTTTTTTAAAAAAGGTGTGTGTGTGTATGTGTGTGTGACACACTGTATTGGAAACTTTTATGTCAACTGGACACATATTAAAGTCATCCAAAAGGGGGAACCTGAACTGACTAAATGCTTCCAGAAGATTTGATTGTAGGCAAGCCTGTAAAGCATTTCCTTAACTAGTGATTGATGAGAGAGGGCTCACCCCATTGTAGGTAGTGCTATCCCTGGGTGGTGGTCTTGGGTTTTATAACAAAGCAGGCTGAGCTCAGACATGAGGGGCAATCCCCGAGGAAGTAGCACCCCTCTGTGGTCTCTTTATCAGCTCTTCCATGTTTCTGCCCTTTATCATGCCTCTTCCATGTTTCTGCCCTGGGTGAGCTTCTGTCTCTACTGCTGTGATGATGACGCAGTTCCACTGTTATGTGGAACTGTGACCAAAGCAAACCCTTTCCTCCCCAACTTGTTGGTCATGGTATTTTGTCACAGCATAGTAATCGTAATTAACACACACACATGAAACTACACAGATACTGGCACTGTATACATGGCTTTCACAGGTCTAAGCCAGATGAAGTTCAGTGCTGAGAGGGGAGGTGGACATAAGACACATCCCCAACCCATAAGTTATCTGATTGATAATCACTCACACACACACAAAAAATAGTTTTCTCAAGTATAGTCTCATTTGGTACACAAACCACACTCAAGGGCCCAGCTATAAATGGCCAATGCAAATGAATTCAGTGATATTTTTGGAGATTTTGGCTTACAATGCTTTGTTTATGCATTTTTTTCTTACAGATATTTTGCTTATATGTTATGGTTTTTGATTTCGTTTTATGCATTTTTTGTGTGTGCAAATGTGTGTCTCTCAACATCTGTGTGTGTTTCTATGATTTTTCTTTGGCTCTTTTTTCTCTTTTGTTCTATTCTGGTTTATTATTATTATTATATGCATTTTTATTTTAATGAGAGAAAAAGAAAGTGGATTTAGGTGAGTGAAGAGGATTTGAAAGGAGTCATGATATATTGTATTACAATATATAAAAAAGAAAACAGAATAGTGGATCAATGGAACCGAATAGAAGACCTAGAAATGAACCCACACACCTATGGAAACTTGATTCTTGACAAAGAAGCCAAAACCATTCAATGGAAAAAAGACAGCATCTTCAACAAATGGTGTTGGTCCAACTGGATATCTGTATGCATAAAAATGAAAATAGATCCATATTTATCACCTTGCACAAAGCTAAAGTCCAAGCGGATCAAAGACCTCAACATAAAACCAGACACATTAAGCCATTTAGAAAAAAAAGTGGGGAAGACCCTAGAACTCATTGGCACAGGAGACTACTTCCTGAATAGAACACCAACAGCACAGGCTCTAAGAGCAACAATCAATAAATGGGACCTCATGAAACTGAAAAGCTTCTGTAAAGCAAAAGATACTGTCATCAAAACAAAATGACAGCCTGCAGACTGGGAAAGGATCATTACCAATCCTACTTCTGACAGAGGGCTAATATCCAGTATATATAAAGAACTCAAGAAGTTAAAAAGCAACAAATCAAGTACTCCAATTAAAAAATGGGGTATGGAGCTAAAAAGAGAACTGACTGTAGAGGATTATAGAATGGCAGAAAAACACTTAAAGAAATGCTCAAAGTCCTTAGCCATCAGGGAGATGCAAATCAAAACGACCCTC